>JBBPMW010000424.1:0-18762 GCA_038090535.1 Tylopilus alboater | reverse complement strand
ACAGGTTTCGCGAACTTCTACAGGAAGTTTATCCCCAACTTCTCCAACGTCGTTGCCCCTCTCAACCTCCTCACCCGAAAGGGAGAACCTTGGGCGTGGACTCCCCTCCAACAATGAGCCTTCGAAACCCTGAAGGAAGCCTTCTCCTCTGCTCCTGTCCTCCAAATCCACAATGTCACCAAACCCTTCTCCATCATGACCGATGCATCCCTTCTCACAGCCAGAGCAGTCCTTCTCCAAACAGATGTCAACGGCGACCTCCACCCTTGCGCCTACTTCTCTCAAACTTTCTCTTCTGCCAAATGAAATTACAACATCTACGACAGAGAACTCCTAGCTGTCATCCTCACCCTAGGAGAATGGCGACAATACCTTCAAGGCACCGCTTAACCCATCACAGTTATCACCAACCACAAGAACCTCTCCTATATCAAAGACCCCCAGAAACTATCTCGTCGACAAGCTAGATGGTCCTTGTTCTTACAGGACTTTGATATCCAATGGCAGGTTACCCCTGGATCCAAGATGGCTCCTGCCGATGCCCTTTCTCGACAAGATCACATCAACACCACTGCAGACAATGCTGATGCAGCTATATGTCCAGAACCCATGGTGATCAATGCCTTTGACCTCTCCCTCGCTCGCCACATCAAGTCCTCCTCAGCCTCCGACCCCCTTGTTCTCAAAGCCATCCAAGGTCTACAGGATGGCTCTCCCCTCTTCCCTTGCTCCTCCCTCTCTGACTGGACCTTTGACAATGGTCACCTCTACTTCAAAAGTCGCCTATATGTCCCACCCACCTCTCGCCAGACCCTTGTCTCTTCTATTCACAAATCTCCTACCACTGGCCATGCCAGATGTTTCCGCACTAAAGCCATCCTAGAACGTGACTTCTGGTGGCCTGGCCTTACCACCTTTGTTAACAAATTCATTGCTGGATGTGCTATATGCCAACAGAGCAAAGTCATCACCCATCCCACTCGCCCTCTGCTTAGTCCCATTGCATCCTCCTCATCCCTGCCATTCAAGCAACTCTCTGTCGACCTCATTACTGATCTTCCACCCTCCGCCAGACACGACTCCTTAATGGTCATGGTCGACCATGGCCTTATAAAGGGGGTAATTCTCATCCCTTGCTCCAAAACCATCGACACAGCAGGAGTAGCCTCTCTCTTTTTCTCCAATGTTTTTCAACGTTTCGGTCTCCATGATTCCATCATCTCCGACAGAGGCCCCCAGTTTGCCTCTGCCTTCGCCAGAGAATTAGCTCGCCTCCTCCACTACAATGTCTGCCTCTCCACCGCTTATCACCCACAAATGGATGGACAAACCAAATGCACAAATCAGGAGGTAGAAACCTATCTCCACATCTTTTGCACTAACAACCCTCAGAAATGGACTGAGTTCCTTCCTACCGCTGAATTCCATCACAACTCCGTCCCCCACTCCTCCACCAAAGTATCTCCCTTCTCCTTGCTTCTTGGCTATGAACCCAGAGCCTACCCTCCACTTGGAAAGACTTTCCTTCCCGCGCTAGAAAATTGCCTCATCTCTCTTGAAGAAGCTTGAAAGGAAGCCCTTGCTGTGCATGAAACGGCAAGGCAGTTAATGACTGAAAGAAGCACAAGGCCCTTCCACCCCTGGAAAGTCGGAGATAAGGTCTGGCTAGAAGCTACTAACCTTCGCCTTCACTACCCACTGGGTAGTGAAGGCATCTAGGAAATTCGCCCCCAAACGACTGGGACCCTTCAAAATCTCCCAGGTACTATCTCCCCTTACCTACCGACTCCGCCTACCTCCCACCTGGAAAATTCATGATGTCTTCCATGCCATCCTCCTCTCCTCCTATATCGAGAATGCAACGCATGGTCCAAACTTCTCTCGACCCCCACCTGATCTTCTAGAAGCCAAAGAAGAATATGAAGTGGACAGGATTGTATCGCATCGAGGAACAGCTGGATGTCGCCAGTACCTAACCGCATGGAAAGGTTACCCCTCCTCAGAAAATACCTGGGAACCTGAATCCAATCTCCGCCATGCCCCAGAAATCCTCCAAGCTTATAAGCTTGTCCATTCCCTCCTCGAGCCCCATACTAGATGTGGCGTCTTTATGTGAAGTACCCCCTAGTATATGAACCACCTCACCCATCCCAGAACCATCTTTCATCAAGCCCTACTTGCCATCACCCTCACCGCTTTCGTCTTTGCAATCTTCATCGCCATCATTGCCTCGTATAAAGGAATCGTCCACCATCCACCTCCCACCCTCACTCCCAACCATTCTTGAGATATCGCACCATGCCTTCCTCCAACTCATCAACCTCATCGGTATCCTCCTCTTCCTCCCATACCTCCTTCTTGCGTTTTCAACGAGTGCATCCTACCTTTTTACCAATCGTCTCCGCACTCGCACTCTATGCCGCCATCATCGCGGATCCCGTCCTTCTCCACACCCTAGAAAACCTCCCACTTTATGAGGAGGATTTGGTCACACAAGAATTGATCCTCGCCTTTCATGATATGGCAAAAGTGGAACGTTACCACCACCTGGCTGCCCCTCGTGATGTCCCTTCCGAATTTGCTCTTCCCCTTCGCCTTCAACTTGCAGCCATTCCTCGACATATCTTAACCACCCTTCACCTTTATGGGTTTCACCTCTTTGTTGAACAGCTCAAAGCTGACCTAATTTACCCTACCTTCTCTTGGATTTTCCATTCCATGTCCCTTGTAGAACGTGACCATTACACCTCCACCATTGACAACCCCATCCTTCGCTCCCCTGCTCCTCATCTTATCCCTCCTCCTCCTGATGCCACTATCAGCTCTCCTCCCTCCCTCGCAGCTTGTCTCTCAGATGTCCGGGAACCTTCTCCTACTTCCTCCTCCTCTGAAGTCACTATGGTTGATCCTCCATTTCCAGTTATCAACAAAGACATCAGGCAGGCCAATCGTGCATGCTGTATCCGAATCAACCCAAATGAGGAAGTTATATCCTTTCCCACTCGAGTCGTCTCCCGACCTCCTGCTCACCCCTCTGTGAAGTGCTTTCAGTGCCACGGTTATGGTCATTACCGACAGGACTGCTCCTTCTACTCCTGCCCCAACTGTCACCAGACCGCTCCCAGACATAATCAGACTCATTGCCTCACTGTTCAATGCTCCTTTTGCCATTGTTGGGGGCACTCTGACCGATTCTGTCCTGAACGACTTTGTGCTGCCTGCAACGCCCAGGGACACATTCGCGATGACTGTCCATTTGAGCATCTTACCCCTAGCCAGGCCACCAGCATATTCTCTGGAGGAAGAGTCTAACTTCCTGTACGTGGCTGCTTTGAGGTTACAATCTAAGGAAATTGAGCCTGGGGCTCAAGTGTACGAAGGGGGTAATGTTACGATTATCTACCTGGGTAGTACATTTTTCCTTCTCTCCATTTGTATCACTCGTCTTCTCTTCTTTGGTATCCTTCATACCAAATACAATCACCACTTACTCGCTTTAGGACCCACCTCTTTCCTCTTTCTTCCACTTAACTCCTAACCGTTCCCTTTCTGCTCTTCTAGTCCTACTGGTAGGAGGCGATCCATTCCCGTTATCTTCTTCTTTTATCTATGGACAGCATTCTCCTACAAGCTCCGCTTCCCATGGGCTTGCGTCACCATTCTACCACTTTCCATAGGATTCTCACTTAGTCAACCACAGCTTCAGAATCCCTTATATACCGTGCTGCATGTATAGTAGTCTTCATTCTTGATCTACGCAATCACAGCGTATTGTCTACATCCTGAATCACCTCTCCGGAACTTAGCTTAAGTTCTCGTCACCCTCGTGCCTATCAAGGACGTTGTGTCTCCTTGTGAGTACCTCCCTTGAGACAGCAAGTTAGCGACTCGACATAGAAGTACGTCTCATGTAACACTGTGTTTGCAATTACTTTCTTTCTTTCTTGTCTTTGCAGTCACAGAAGAGAGGTTTTTTGGTTGACAATCCAGGTAATGATCACTTATGTTTTATGTGTAAACAATCTATTCTGAAAATTTACACTTACCTTAATAATCACTTAGTCTATAAAAAATCCAATTAATACATGTCAAATTCAAAGTGTAGGAACTTACAAGACTTGTCCGCTTTTTTAACAACTAGGTATGGGAAGATTTGCCTTTAAAAGGCAATAAACTCCGGCCACTTGAAATAGTGGATGAGCACATCCAAATAAGAGAGGATGGAATTGGGAAAGAAAGAATATGTGAAAATGTATTTTGAAATGTGAATGGTTTATATATGGCAGGTGGTACAAATAATGGCAAATAATGTCACACAGCTGGTGCACTTTTTTTAGTATCAAGCATGGGAATTTTTACCTTTAATAGGCAATCAAAACTCTGGCCACAACTTATAATATGAAGTTTTTTACTATACTTTGGGTACTACACTTACTACACTTTGCTACACTTTACTACACTTTTTGCAACACTTTTTACTTTACTTCTTTGACCACTTTACTACACTTTTTGTACCATTACATCTTACTATGCTTTT
The DNA here is from genome assembly GCA_038090535.1 of Tylopilus alboater. Lineage (NCBI taxonomy): Eukaryota > Fungi > Basidiomycota > Agaricomycetes > Boletales > Boletaceae > Tylopilus > Tylopilus alboater. The sequence goes on along the minus strand of JBBPMW010000424.1, from coordinate 14,225 downwards.
TACTATGCTTTTTGACCCTTTTACTACACCTGGAAATCACAGGGCCTGTACCAATGATGGAGAACATCATCAAAAAAACCAGATCAGAGATTGTCTGTGTAGTTTCCAGCATACCTTGTGAGCATCTGCATTGGATTTGACAATGGATCATTGAAGAACATCCACCATAAGCAGTAGGTCATATGGTTCAGAAACCTAACTAAGTGCAAACCTGCATTCTCAAGCAATTTACAGAAGGACAAAGCCAGAAGTTTTCATAGGAAATGCCTTCATCCCATTGTCATAATCACTGCAGTGAAGTAGAGCTGAAATCCAAGGGATCCCTCTCATCATTGCACCCAAACCAATACATAAGATGATGGTGTCCATTTCAGGTTTCATTTCCAAATGAAAGGCAGGGTTTGAATCCAAGTTACATAAAATGTCAACTCCATTAATGAGACTGTGTGGTTTGTTGGGTAATAAGGACTACATGTTCCTGGTATTGTTTGTCAAAACAGCTGTGAATATCCATCATCTCCTCTTCTGGAAATATATCTTGGAAAGATAGTCCATGGCCAGATGGATAAATCAAAGCAGACACTCTACTTTCCAACTTACCTGTATTTAGAAAGGCTTTCCCTGTACTACATGAGAAATTGTATTCATTGCAATAATCCTGGATCAGAACACTCTATTTCCTCCACCTTGAATGGATTGTTGAACCTCCAGGCTAACCAAATTTAAAGCAAGTCCTCTGCAAGCTGATCAGGCATGTATTGACTACAGCCAGATTGAAATATTGTATAACATTGTTTTGCAATTGAACTTTACCAACACTGCTACTCAGTGGTTGTTGATGCAAAGAAGAAAGTATAGTGAACTGCTTGCGAGGCCATGAACTAATTTTTTTGAACCAACTTTTTCCTTAACCTCTGTCAGAATTCAAATCTCACTATTTTCTAACAAAGCACTTCTAGTGAGGCATTTTGAACTGCCAAGGAAAATGTAGTGTCTAGGATGAGTGAAATGGATCCAGGGGTTTTCTTGGCAGAGCCAACAAGATCACCAATCATCAAGTGAATGATAAGGTCAGATATCAATGTCCATCCCAGAAGTTCCATGAGCTTCAAAGTTGTTGTTCTACAAAATGAAGTGTTCCATGGTAATCTAGAAAGGATTTCTTAAATAGCCACTGCCATGCCTGCCTCTTTCATGATCCAGTCCTGGAATTTCAGCCACCACTTCTGGACTATGGTGGACTCTATTATTTTTGACCAAAATGTCAGTGTTCATAGGGATAGGCAGAGTGGGCCTGGCCAAAGCACTCATTCTTGATTGACTTGGCTGAAATTGCATCATAATTGGATCTGATAGTTTGAATATCTAGTTTTGGCAGTGGTGTATACCAGGATTCAGATGGTGGGAAATCAATATTCAGCATATTAGCACTAAAACAAACTTGGAAGTGGGCAAGAGTGTTTTGGGCCAATGATATTCAGAGAAAGTCTACCACAGCAATGCAAGGGGGTACCAACATGTCCATGTAAGCCTCTGATATCAACAATACATCTTCAAGCATCAGGTCAATATCACATTGTCCTTAGGAATGTCCACGGAAGTGATCACAGAATATTATCATGAGGCAAGAATGATCAGATTGTAATTTTAAACTCAGCAACTTGAAAACCAAAATCTATGGCACATGCTGAATATAATATGAAAGGCCACATTTGTCACAGATAATCCTTACTACGGCATTAATCAATGTTAAACACAATATTGCACAGCTGCATGAGATGCTGCTGAGGTTGAAGCTACAAACAAGATATAAGATCTGATAGCAACAGAACCTAGAGTTCATTTGTATCTGAATTGTTATTGCCAGGCAAATAATATTGCATGATAGAAGTGCAAGTGATCCTGCCAATATGCTAATTCACTTCTAATCCACAATCACTCTGGGCAATGTATAACATGAGAGCATGACAGCTGAACCCAATTACCTTCAAGAGAGGACAGTATAGACATTGACAATTTCCTGTAAAGTATCAGTGGAATAACACAAAATATGAGATAAAACACACTCAACTGCATAGGACTCAAAGCCAAGAGTATGCATGACAGAGATCACACTCATCACAGCATTAAACAGCAACAACAGCCATTATCAAGCTCATTATTTACTTTATGATGGGCCAATGCAAAAACCATCAGCACCTTGCAGGATGAATAGTGAAGACACTCATGGAAAAAGGCAGCATGGAATGAACAATAGATGCCTGAGATAGATGGACTTGAACAACACAATATTATTATAAAAACAAGATCATATAGCAACAAGCATTTTTAAGTTTGGACAACACTAGGAAGAATTTCCAAGTCGCTAAAGAAAACAGCCTGCAACTGTACTAGATTCCAATCACATGAACTTTTTTGCATCATGTGTTCATTTTTTTCCTCATCAACAATGACCTTGCAAGCAGGTAACTTAGTTTGTGCCACAACATTTGCATCTCTTTCCAGGAGAGTCCTATTCTAGAAGGCTAGCAATAGCTACTTGATTAAGCACTTTTCTCCTGTGACTTACATATCTTGCCAGGAGAGTATTATGGCATACTTTAGAAGGCTAGCAATAAGCTGCTCAATATTATTATATAGTGCTTTTCTCTATCTTTGCTGCAGTGCTGCAGAGCCTTGCAAGACTTTGGACTAGTCATGTATGATTCTTCAATTTATTATAGGTTATCATCATGGTGCACCATTTTTCTACAAGTGCATTCTTCTGCCTTTATGTTTTGTTTTCTGTAGCAGCTCAAGCACTTGCTAATATGACACCTTCTTGCCTAAAGTGGTTCACTCCCACATTGAACAGCTTCTTTGAAAGTATGAAAGTTTACACCTAGAACAGTTCTCTTGCACATCAAATTGAGCCTGGGTTATGAGACAGTCAGTACAAATACATAAAGTGCATCATGTGACCATCCAGATAGCAAAGACATGACAAATAATCCAAACCTTGAGACTGTCTGAAGACCCTGCCATATGGATATGACAAGCCATAACAAATGTCATCCAGATGTACTCACAGAGCCACTGGACCAACCTGAGGGCACAAGGGAGTAGTGTTTTAAAGACCAGACCAGACCAGTTTTTTGCTTCTGCATGAAGGAGTTGATATGATTGAGGATCCATTGCCAATATAGAGATACTACTGGCAGCATATTGAGCAGGGAACTTGTTGAGGCTGATGAAGAATCAGAACCTTTGGATATCCTTCAGTGATGTCCTGGACCACACCAAAACTTGCCCTTGTTCAGTGAGCCCCCTGGTTCTCCTAGCAAGACTCAGATGACCATACTTTGAGTCATGTACCTGCATTATTCTCCACCATCTTTTATAAGGGCAAACAAAGGCCTTTTTCTCCAAGAACACTTCCTCCCACTCCTGTTCCTCCATGGTATTGGAGTTGAGAAGGAAGATGAACCTGCACTTTGATCAATGTATTCATGAGCTGTACTTTGCTGCATGATTGTCCATTGTGTCTGTGCATCTTGCATTGACATTGAAAAATCTAATCAGTTGAAATCATCATGCCCAATGTCATGGCTAAGGAATTTGTTGTCAACCATGTTCTCCATAATTTCTCTTGGAATATGATCAATAATGATATGTGGATATTAGCATTGTGACATGTGTTGCATTCATGTAATGCCCACATGTTATTAAGCAGTTGTTGCTTACTGAAATGGCCTTACTCACTATCTGATAGTGAGATGTATTGAGGGAGCTTGCTTGATGACTAGGTCATGAAGAGTGTCAATGAGAGTAGAGAGGAAGGGGGTCTTGGTGATGTTAGGCTCCTAGCGAGTAAGGGAGACTACAAGAGGACAAGACTGAGGTCTTGGCCTTTATGGATCCGCCTTTATATACTACATGGTTGTTTGTACATATGTATACCAGATCTACCGATATAGGATATAAATAGATAATAATGTGGAAAAAGCATGTATGTGGCAACATAGCCATAGAATGGAAGAGAACTGTGCATAGCCCTACATGAGGATGTGGCAGTTAATGAAAGGCATGAGGCAACCACAAGGCAGTGGTGAAATAAAAGAGTGAACATGTGAAGTAAGTGAAATGGCCATGCACAAGGTGGAATGGAAAAACCCATATTTAGATGTAAGATGGATCATAGATCTGGTGTAAAGATAAGATAAAAGATAAGATCTGAGTAAAGAAAAATGATAAATCCATAAAATGTAAGTCTATTGTTACTCAACCGTAACACTTACTAGCAAATGTACTGGCAGGATCAGCTATCTATGCATTTTGTAGGCAGTAGGATATAAATCCTCAGCACATTTTAAGTCAGACGCCTTTCTCCAAGGCATGAAAAACATAAGCACCAAGTGTATGTACCTGGGCAAAGAATGCTCTTGATCATTTGTGAAGACTTGGTTCCACAGGTACAGGAATGAACCTGTAGAAATAGAAAGGTCAGGGGACATCAAGAAGTATCATCTAGATTATTGTCCACTCTAACATTGTCCACACTACCTGCCTTAGATAAGTCATTGTTTTCATTGACAACATCCTTTGTATGTTGTGCTCCTTGCAGGTAGCATTTTGGGCCAGGCTGCTTATGCTATATAAAGCCATTAAAGGCAGTCCAATACAAATTCCAATATGAATGACCACTGTAGTGATTACTGTGTTCCAATATCTAAGATATGGATATCCTTGAGGGGCCAACAACTCTTCATATGAAATCATTGTGAATGCCTACTTCTCGAGCATTTTTGCTCTATATTTGATATCATTGATCTGAGATTTGTATAGTGCCAACTTTCCTAGTGCAACTTCAAGTGCTGAGTAGGCCACATGCACCTTTAGAGGGGTTTTGGTGATGTAATCTGTAATGTAGTACAAAATGCCCTTTGCAAATAGCCATGATCCTATGAATTGGATGTTCATGTTGCAGCACAGATATTTAAGCATGGTCTCATTGCATCAATTGACCATTTTGTTGAAATAATATATGACAATATTACTGGATTGCTTGTCAACAAAGGAACAACCAATATAATTAGTTATATCAAGGCCAAAGCAGCATTCCACTCTTCCAATACTTAAAGCAGGTTGCATTGTATTCATGAACTTAACAAGCCTTCATGAGGTGGTGAATATCTTTCTTCTAACAAGCAAGCACTGAATCAAGATTATCCATCAAGGAAGATCTACAAACAGAGCAAGGGTGATGCATGGAAGACAGTATGTTGTGGTTTGATATAGGATCAGCAGACATGCCACTTGAAATCACACCATCTATTGTAAATAAGCAACCAGCCTCATCTTGAATTCATTGTTGTGTCAATTGCTATCTGCTCTTTGATTTCATCTGCATTTAAACTGCCAGCTAACCATATCATCATGATCCCTATGAAAATGCAAGCTGCCCTTGCCTTGTACCTTAACACACCCATAGTATGTTGAATTTCACACATAGCATAGTCTAACTGCTTACTAATTCACTCATCATATTTGACTGCTCGGCTAATGTCATCGCACCTCAGTTGACTGCCATACAGTCTACTGAGGTGAGACATCTACTTACCTTCGTTATACCTCATACTCACATACACCTGTAGCACTATACTTCCTACAGGTGAATACAGTATAGTTGACTGCCATACAGTCTACTGAGCACTATATTTCCTACAGGTTATGAGCCCTGCCGCTTTGTAACCAAACAAGGGATTTTACCATAGTCTTAAAGCTTTTCTATCCATGCCAAAAATGTCCACCACCACAACCAGGGATGATTTGAAGATCCTGAAGCTAGACACCACTGGGAAAAATTGGCCAACCTGGAAAACCAAGCTGGAACATGCCCTGGGCGCAAAGCGGTTGAAAGGATACCTCCTCAGCAAAGCACCGACTCCTTCAGACCTGGCCATGCAGCACTTGCCTGCATGGATACCAACCACAGCAGCCGAATTGCAAGAAGTAGCAGACTATGAGAAAGCACTTGAGGACTGGGACGAAAAGGACTGCACCATAAAACACTACATCAGTTCATCTATTCCCGACACTCTTTTTATTCACCTTATCTCGAAAACCACGGGCGCTGAGTACTACAAGGCGCTCCGTGAGCTATTCGAAGACTGGTCAGTAGCCATCAGCATCGAGAAGCAATGACAGCTCGGCGAACTCAAGCTGAAGGATGGTGGGGATGCCCGAGCGCACATCGATAAGATGTTGGTCCTTCACGAGGAACTCGCCTGCATGGGCGAACCTGTTTCTGATAAGGACTATTTTAACATGATCTTCACGTCACTCCCCAACTCCTACAACCCTATTTTAACTCCATCTCGACAAATATGAGGTTGTTGAACTGCCAACTTACTTCACATCAACTTATCTCCCAAGTCCTGGACGAGTACGATCGTCTTTCCATTCAAAAAGGCTTGAAGTTGAAGTTGAAAGATGATGACGTAGCATTCTCGGCCGATGGGAAGAAAGGTCGCCACCGAAAGAAGTGTACTGACACGTGCGGGAACTGTGGTTGGGATGGTCATAAGACTGACAGCTGTTGGGAAGAAGGTGGCACCAAGCATGGTCAAGCCCCAAAGGGTTGGAAGCCATGGGGGAAGAAGTCCAAGGCAGACCCAAAGAAGACTGCGCAGGCCAACATAGCTACGACGCATTCACCATCTGAACCCGATGGTGTCTGGTTAGCTGAAGCCACCATAGTTGAAGAAACTGAGGCTACGACAACTCTACCATATACCATGCTCGCTTGTTCATCCATCGCTGAATTATACGACAGTGGTGCTTCACAGCATTTTTCCCCTTTCCATGATCAATTCGTCAGATTCGAGGCCATTCCCCCAAGACCGATAAGCACAGCAGATAAACGTACCTTCCAAGCTATCGGACGAGGTGACATATACATCAAAGTACCCAATGGCAATAGCATAACATGCGTACTGCTAAAATATGTCCTATATGCACTGTCAATGGGTGTCACCCTCGTATCGATAAGCAAACTCACCGCAGCTGGATACTTGGCACTCTTCCGTGACTCTGTATGTCGCATCTTCAACCAACATAAGAAGCTGGTGGGAGAAGTCGAAGTCAGTAATGGGTTATATCGTGTCAAGCACCAGTCGAAAGCATTCGCTGGCACTGCCCATACTGAACAAGTACTCACCATGGAAGAACTGCACCGATGGTTGTCACACATCGGCCTGACCTTGATCCATGAAATGCTGTCAAAAGGGATGGTTGAAGGTGTAATACTGGATCCCATGCACGAGACCATGGGTCAATGCAAGTCCTGCAAAAACACCAAAGCCACTCACAAGCCCATCGGCAAGGCCTGTGAACCTCAGCATCATGAACGCTTCAGCGACGAAGTCCACAGCAACATATGGGGACCCATGCACGTCCAAACACCCAGCCATAAAACCTACTACACACCCTTCACAGATGACCACACTCGTTACACCCACATCACCCTCCTTGCCGCAAAATCTGACACCTTCGACACCTATAAGGCATATGAGGCTTGGGCGAAGACCCAACACGGCGCTGACATCAAACATTTATGATCAGACCATGGGGGCGAGTATTTGAGCAACAAGTTTACCACTCACCTGAAGTCGAAGGGTACCAAGCGCAAGGTCACGATGCATGACATGCCACAACATAATGGCGTTGTGGAACGACTTAACTGCACACTGATGGAACGTGTATGCATAGTCAGGCACACCAGCAACCTCCCACAAAATCTTTGGGGCAAGGTGTTAATGCATGTGGTCTGGGTGAAGAACCGAACAGCATCATACGTCCGGAATGGCAAGACCCCCTATGAACTGTTAATGGGCAAGAAACCAAACCTACGTGACGTACCTGAATGGGGCGCCTGTGTATGGGTACACGACCCAAATGGCTGGCTCAAAGCTCAACATGCAAGCACGAGATGGCCGCTGGGTGGGTTTTGATGGTGAGAGCAGCGCTCATCGCATCTACTGTGACGGCCGAGTCATTGTCGAACGCAATGTGATGTTTGAACGACATGGTAGCAACTTGGTCAGATTGGGTAGCACATAGGCGAATGGCGAAAACAACACCATTAATGGATCCGATACTGCGCAGGTCAAGGGGGAGAGAAAAGGGAAAGAACCTGAAAAACGCGATCAGCATGATATCAGCAGTGAGCAAGAAGTCGACGACTTACTGAATGGTTCTGCAGAACGATCTCATCCTCCAATGCCCGTTAAACGTGATACGAATGGTGCCATGCACTCGAAGAGCTTGTCGGATAACCTAGACAAGTTATGTGATGCCTTCAATAAGATGGAAGGACCTACTGTTCGACGGTCGGGTCGTCAACGGATGGAGTCGCCATACATGCGAGCACTTCGTGAAGGTCTTGGCATGACGGACGGACGCCCGAACGGATCCGTTTTGCCACGAGAGATGCAGCCTGTTGAAGCTCGAGGAGGTCGTGAGGCTGGTAACGAGGCTGAAACAGCAGTCAGCGCTGCTGCATGGGACCTAGATGCCAAAGACATTGCTTATGCAATGCACATCACAACCTGCGAGAGTGAGGCGCTCGAACCCCAAACCATCACTGAAGCTCGCAAACAGCCTGACTGGTCATGATGGGAAGAGGTGATCAACGCTGAACTCAAGAGCCTCACCGATGTGCACACGTGGGATGTTGTACCTCACCTGCCGAAGGGGACCAACATTGTCGATAGTAAATGGGTGTTCAAAATCAAAAAGAACACTACAGGCAAAATCGATAAGTACAAAGCTCGACTCGTCGCACGCGGTTTCACTCAAGTACACGGTGTCGATTACTACGAGACTTACGCCCCCGTCACTCATCTAGCATCTCTTTGCCTCCTCCTTGCTCTAGCTGCTCATCATGACTGGGAAATTGAAGTTTTCGATTTTCACAGTGCTTTTCTCAATGGGAAACTCAACAACGATGAAGTAATATTCATGGAGCTCCCACCCAGATTTAACAAATTGGGTCGTGATGTAGTTGCTCAACTTTGGGTGGCCCTCTACGGTTCAAAGCAAGGTGCACTGAAGTGGTACCAGCATCTATGTGATGAGCTGAGAGCTTTAGGCTTCCACCGTACCGAGGCAGATTGGGGAGTCTTTGTGGCTCACATTGGTCGCAAGACCTTACTCCTCGCCTTGCATGTTGATGACTGCACGGTGACCGGTAGCTCGAAAGAGCTCATCCATAAATTCAAAGCCGAAATAGGTACTCGGGTTCAAGATCACAGATCTAGGACCCATTAGTTGGTTGCTCAGCATGAAGGTTACTCGTGATCATGACCATCGCATATTGTCTATCTCGCAGGAACCATTCATCGAGGCCATACTGGCCAAATACAATTTTATAGATGCGAAGCCACTCTCCACCCCAATGGACCCTCACATCCAGCTCTCGACAAATCAGTGCCCGAAAACCACTGCTGACATTGCCTTTATGAAGCAAGTCCCATACCGTTCTGCTCTCGGCTCGCTCATGTACCTTGCTGTTGGTACCTGCCCCAATATTGCTTTTGCTGTATCGACGCTGGCCCAATTCACTGAAAACCCAGGACCAACCCACTGGGAGGCACTGAAACAGGTATATTGTTACCTAGTTGGTATGAAAAAGTGGTCGTTGACCTATGGGACGGAGCGAAAAGGCCTCACCAGGTATGCGGATGCAGATGGTGCATCACAGGAACATCGGCACGCCATCTCGGGCCATGCTTTTCTCATCGATGGGGGGGCTATTTCATAGTCATCAAGGAAGCAGGAACTTGTCACGCTGTCCACCACAGAGGCCGAGTACATTGCCACAACCCATGCCATGAAAGAAATCATCTGGCTTCGTCACCTCAGGGCAAACTCTTCTGCCTGCTCAAGTTGCCAACCCTCCTTTATTCCGACAACCAATCTGCTATCACGTTGACGAAAGACGGTAATTATCATGCGCACACCAAACACATAGACATTAGGTATCATTTCATTTGTTTTACTATTGATAACGGATCCATTTGCTTACTTTATTGCCCGACTGAGGATATGGTCACTGACACATTAACCAAAGCTCTCCCTTCTATTAAAGCTAAGCATTTTGCCTTCAAACTAGGACTCCGCTCAGTTTGAGGAGGAGTGTTGAATTTCACACATAGCGTAGTCTAACTGCTTACTAATTTACTCGTCATATTTGACCGCTCGGCTAATGTCATCGCACCTCAGTTGACTGCCATACAGTCTACTGAGGTGAGACATCTACTTACCTTCGTTATACCTCATACTCACATACACCTGTAGCACTATACTTTCTACAGGTGAATACAGTATAGTTGACTGTCATACAGTCTACTGAGCACTATACTTCCTACATAGTATGCATTAATTCTGCCCAAGATACTGGTGGCAGACAAGCACTGAGTCAGCTAATGTATCAGTACATTCATCATCATGTCCAAGCATGGTACATAAGAAGCCAGTCATATACAAGTGGAAAAACTCAGTGGTGACTACTGGATCATTAGCAATAAGTATTGATTGTGTTCAAAAGTTTGGGACATCATTAGATATCACATTCTCCAGATCAATGTTCTCTCCTATGAGAAACTTGACAATCAAATTGTAGACATTTGTGGGGTTAACAGTGATGTAGAAACTGGGAAGACCTTTTTTAATCATCAATTGTGCCTTGATTTCATTCCACATCACCACTTAGAAAGTCATGCTGCCTTGCACACAAGAGATGATGTGTGAGACCTGTTTGAGTAGTGATTGCACTTAGCAGCTTCTTTTCAGTAGTGATGCTGATAGTGAAATCTCCTTAAATTAAATTCTGCCCTGTCTGCAATAGCATGAACTGAACCACAACATGCAAATTTGTACTTGAAAGCATCAAATGTTTGATGTTCAACCTTCAATGATGTTTGCAACAACAAGCTTCATCACTGCAGGACATTAAATAAATGCTGTGAAAATAAAGGAGTAATGCATGCAAAATCAGGCATTGGACATACAAAACAAATGTGTCATATGGCATTTCAAGGACACCTGTCCATATCTGTGTGTCATCCAGACCATCAAGCCTATAAGGGACCAGTGCAAGATAAAACAATGGGAAGAACATAGGATTACCTATGTTTCCCACAGGATGGGGAGCATGTAGGATCTGCAAGTATCTGTTACCTTTTCCCATGACATATTTCATAGTGGCAGCATGCAAAACATAAAAAGAGGCTGCAAAGACACTTGCTATAAGGGCATTGTAGTCAACTGAAGGTGGAACAAGCTTTATGAATGGGGAGAACACCTTTGACCCCCAGCATGTCCAACATGGCAATGTCAATACATATATCCTTGTAGTGCAAATTATGCACCACAAGCCATGGAAAAGCATTGTAAACACTTTCCTTTTTGATAATAAATGGATGTGCATGTTTTTTTAGCCATTCTCTAGACAGCATGAATGATCCCACAAAAGTGATGATATCAGATATTGGTACTATGGTCCTGGGCTTGTTCATGCTGCTGTGAAAAGACAATAATGTGTCCACAAAATTCTCACTGTGAATTTCTAGTTTTCCCTGGCATGATTATTTTGTAAATGTATTATGCATGACTTTGCTCTGCAGTATGCAGTCATTGCCTCTTCTACAAGGTAACACCTGTCAACTCAGCAGGTATATCACCAAGAAATGTGTTGTTTGCTGTGGCAATGTCAGATATCTGTGGAAAATTGAATAGTGGATGAAGAGCAGGATGGATCCAGTAAGAATCCAGCCAACAAGCATACATTATTTTGCTGTTGATGATATATTTGTCAGGATGTGTAAGTAGCTGTAAGTCAATTTCAGTGATTGAAAGTACAATCACCTTTGTTACTTTCATTTTACCTGAACAACAAGTGCATGCCATAGTCCACAAACTGTTTGAAATAAATATAACCAGAAATTGATGCACAACCTGTGTTTTTTTGCTGAACTTGTGAGTAAAACAGGCCAAAGTCTTCTGATTGTGGATTTCCTGTCAAGCCCAGGCTCCAATGAGAAGGGAAACTACAAAAGGACAAGACTGAGGTCTTGGCCTTTATGGATTTGGCTTTATATACTACATGGGTGTTTGTACATATATATACCAGATCTACCAATATAGAATATAAATAGGTAACAATGCAGACAAAGCATTAATATGGCAGCATAGCCATAGAATGGAAGAGAAGTTGGCATAGCCCTACATGAGGATATGACAGCCAATGAAAGGCATGAGGCAACTGCATGATGGTAGCAGAATGGAAGAGTGAACATGTGAAGTATGTGAATTGGCCATGCATAAGGTGGAATGGAAGAACTTATGTTTATGCATAAGGCGGATAATAGATCCAGCATGAAGATAAAATATAAGATAAGATCTGAGTAAACAAAAATAATAAGTCCATAAAATGTAAGTCCATTGTTACTCAACTATAACATCCCTCTTATTCCATGGGCTCCACTCATTAATACTCCCAGTGCTGTCTGACAGTATTATTCATATTCTAAAGTCATCCATCATCTCCCAGTTCATGACACCTGCATCCAGAGGAAAACACCCTTGGCAATGCAAAACTCCATAGTGTCCAAAAATAACATAAATGTAAGAATCTATGTACTTATTGTAACACTAACCAATACTAATACAAACTTTGAAAGGTGACCCAGGATTAGAACAAACTGCTGGATCCCAAGCAGGTGGAATTCAAGACAGTTAATTCTTAAGGTTGCAATGGCACATCATGCTATCTGTCAGCTTGAGCATGACCTTGCTGAGGCCAAAAATGTAGAGAACCTTACCCTCTGCAATTTATACAAGCATCAGGCTAAGAAAGCAGGGAAAATACTGACAGGTGCCAGGTATAAAGCTGGCTGCATTCAGAATTTGTTACATGGCTCTAATATCAGTCATTATGTTTTGGATGTCCCACACAAGCCAAAGTGCTGCCACCTGTTGCTGTCTGCTCTTTCCAGCAGTCCTTTCAACTATGCTTTAGCTCATGTCTTCAGCAGTCCTCTCTTTGGATCTCAGGCTGAGTTTTAGTTACCCCATCATGTCTGCATTACCATATTATGTCTTTCATCTTATATTGTCAATCATGTAGATACTGTTGTAAATGGTAAATACTATATAAAACATATAATGGTGTTGAGCTGCATACTACTGAAATACTGAGGATCTCTGAATGGTTGTGTGCTTGATACACTGTGGACCCTGTATATTTGCAGCATGTTGTAAGTACTGACAAGGGCTTACCCATATGGGGCAATCTATTTATGAGGTAAATGTGCCATCATGTACATGCTGTCATACTATGTGACTGTCACCATGTGTGGCTGTAGAATGTATAATTATACTGTAAATTTATGGGTGGCTGTGGATTGCTTTCCAAAATCAGAGATTTGCTAATAGAGTGTAACAGAAAGAAACAAGTAAGTTAGTGAGTGTTCACATGGGATAGGAGATTGGCATAACTCTTGGAAGACTTTGGCTTGTTGTTCACCCTTAGTGTCTTTCAGATTTTTGAGAATGTTGAGTAGTGTAGTTTGGTTGATCTTAAAGAGGTTGAAAGCTCCCAGGAAACCAATGGTTTTGTGTCAATTGAGATGCTGTTGGTCCTGGTATACTGAAAGGGCTTTCTATTGGTGGTGGATGTATAAGATACACCACAAATGCATTTCAATTTTCCTCCAGAAGGAGATGAACATGTTAACATAGGAGGAGTCCCAGTGTTATGGTTGAGTAACAATGGACTTACTTTTAATGGACTTATCATTTTTCTTTTGTTAGATCTTATCTTTCTTATCTTATCTTCACATCGGATCTACGATCCACCATATGCCTAAACATGGGTTCACTTCCATTCTGCCCTGTGCATGGCCACTTCACTTATATCACACTTCCATTCTGCCACTGCCTTGTGGTTGCCTCATGCCTTTCATTAGCTGCCACATCCTCATGGTAGGCTGTGTCCGCTTCTCTTCCATTTCATGGCTATGTTCCCACACCATGCTTTACACATGCTTCCTATATTTGTAGTCTGCATTGTCTTCCCTATTTAGTAGTTATCAGCTAGATCCAGTACAAACATGCACATATACATGTATAGTATATAAGCCATGAATCCATGGCCAAGACTCCCCAGTCTTGTCCTCTTGTAG
>JBBPMW010000423.1:0-18767 GCA_038090535.1 Tylopilus alboater | reverse complement strand
TCAGTGGTTCGTGCAATTGGTTCATGGATACAGGAGGTAGTGGTGGAAGCTCTGGTGGCTCTCTGAGTACGTCATCATCAACCATTAGTGTGCACTGACCATTTTTGTCAGTCACTGTTGTCGATTGTCCATGCGCCAATGCACTGTGACTCTCCCCCACGATCAACATGTTTCAGCACGTCGTGGCGCTCTCCCATTCAACCTGTGCGTCTTGGTGCTCCCCTGTAACCTCCTTGTCAGCTCCTGCATCCATGCTTTCAAGCATGATGCTCTTGTTTTGGCTGGCCACAGTCTCACCACCTGGCTCAACCTCGACATCTGCGCGGTTGTGTGCCTTGTCAGGTGGCTTGTCTGGGCTCTGCAGTCGATGGTCGTCATCGCCATTGTTACCTGCAGCCTCCGTGTGCCCTCTCAACTCCCTCAACTCAGCTGCCTCAACCTTCTGCTCTCCATCTCGCCCCCTTCCACCTTTTGGCTGGTCAGGTGGCTCTGTAGGTGTGCCTGGATGACGTTCGTCGTCACCCAGCATGTCTGCAGGGTCTTCTGATGGTCTGGCTGGGTCTGTTGTACTGCCATCATCTGGGAATGGGTGGTGATGTGAGGCATTTTGTACGCTCGCACTGGTTGCTGGTATCTCACCTTGGTCCCAGATGGCCTTGGCATTGACTGGGTGGTCGCATGATGTGCTTCGTGTGCTCATGCTGGTGGTGGTGGACTGGTCTGTCTTGCATGCGGTTGGTCTAACGCTGCTGCCGCTCATCCATCCTGTGCACTCCCCCTTGAGCAGCATGCTCTGGGGTGTGCTGGGTATGGTTGTGGTGGTTTCCACCCAACCGTCTCATTTGTCAGCACACTCATGCACTCAATGGCCTTCTTCAGCTGTGTCCCAGCTCTCATTGACATCATCTGCTACTTCCCAAAGGGGTTTGGGCTCATCCAGTGGGTTCTGCAACTCGTCCACTGGCGTTATAGGCTTGGCGTGTGTCGCATATGGGTTTGCGATGTCAGTAGTCATTTCATGGACCTGCTGACTTGTTGGTTGATTGATGTTCTTGCCTGCCACTTCCCACAGTGGTTTAGGCTCATTGGGTAGGGTTTGTGGCTCGAGTGGTGGTGCCGCTCGTGGGCCACTCACCAGGGTCGCAAGGCTTACACTGTCAGTCCTATGGTCCGTGGTCATTTTGCCCAGTCTTGTGGCTGTGGCTGCATCTTTGTTGACTCTCCTGCGCAGTGTTTTACCCAAATGCTGGCTGGCTACTCTCTCAGCTCGTCCCTGGGGTTGGTGCGGTGTGTCAAATTGCTCCATTAGGTAGTCAAGACATTCCTGCACTGTAGTAAGGTGTCGAAAATGGTGAATGAGGGACTTGGGGACTGTACACTCGATGATGCGTCGAGCGAATGAGTCACAGATGTCGCTGAATTGTACCAGTGGGGTTCCTGCAAGGTAATTGGTGATGTGTTGAGCCTCAGCTAATTTTAGAGTGCTCTTGCACCATTCCGTCCAGTTCTTCCTGTCCGTTTTCAGCTTGACAACTTCAACCATTTCATGAGTGAGCTGAATCAGCTGCTAGAGCTTCAGGCAGGGCTCATAACCTGTAGAATACTCAGTAAGTCACTAAGTAGGAATAAGCTACTATGGTGCGATGTAAGTACTGCTTATGTAAGCTAAATACCATATAGGGAATAAAATTCCAACATGTTAGACATCAATCAATTTGAGTATATAATATGTATCTTTTGCTTTTTTGCAATCATTTCTAATTATTTGAAGGGTACTACTAAAGTTGGGATGGGCTTCAAATAATGATATACTAAGCATTGCATTAAAGATATTGGGCTGAACAATTATGTGGAGTTTTTCAAAAGCACATTGCATCAAAAATGGAAAATGCAGAGATGGTACATTCAATGAAGACGATTATAAGCCTTGGTCTAGATCACAAAGGTGACAATAAGGTTCATATTGGCAAGGCATTGTATTGCTGCAATACAGTGAAACACAGAACATTCCAAGTTCTAAGAATCTGTATTAGCATGATTTAAAAATCTAGATCCTACACATACTGAGTACTTGTTCCCAATGTCCATCAGCTATGATGGACTGAATACCATATCCATTCATGTAAGTGGAATGCAAGGTGACACCCAGTATCCTTCTGCACAATCTCAAAGATGCAAGAAAACAGTATAGAATGTGCTTTACTAGATTCAGATGTTGTGAATGTTGTGGAAATAGGTGGTATATGGCCTGATGACAGCTAGGGCGAAGTGGGCAAGGACCTGGGACAGGTGATACTCAATGGGAAATCCCCACTGAGCCCTGTCCCATATATATACTTGTATGCTTATATAATGTACATGACTATATATGGCATGCTATGTATGGTCCATGCACTGGTCTGTGCGCTTCTACTCCAACAGTGAATGCATGGGCAATAACAACAGTGATCAAATAAAGCTCATGAGGTCTCTGGCAGTCCCATGTGCATAGAAACAATATACACCATGTGTGTTCATCATCCCAGGTTTCAATCTTGAACTCCTTCCATTTACCATAGATCTGGGGTGAAGATAAGACAAAAGTAAGATCTGAGCAAAGAAAAATGATAAGTTTGTAAAATATAAGTCTGTACCCTCCTTCTATGGATGAGCATCCTGATCATCTAATGGTCAATGGCAGGTTCATTCTGCCAGCCATATGCTAGCATCGGAGAGTGGTCATTGAATTCTCCATAGAGAATAGGGCTGTTGTAAGGTTGATCTGTGGCTGCTACATTTACAGTGGCTAAGGTGACATTTATGCCTTGTATGGCAATGTCATTATCATTAATAAGGACATCAGGAGGGGGAGTTTCCAGGACATGGGCAGGAATGGAGTTGGATGATGAGGAAGAGGACCAGCCTTGATTAGATCCAGCAACCCAAGCATTTACATTAGCTTCTTGGTTAACTAGAGTTTCAGCAGGATCAAAGGAACCAGTGGGTACTCCATACAGTGCATTATCAATCTCTAGCTGCTCTCTATGCCAGTGGATGATGAGCTCATATCTTCCTTCGATGACTATGATCTGATAGATGATGGATCCCTTGACATTAACAAATGTATGAAATATGAATAGGGTGGAAGCGATGATGATGATGACAGTAAGGAGGAAGAGGGTGAGAAGAGTGAAAAAAGGCATTTCTTTTGATGTGAGGAGGTTGTTTGAATTGTTTTATGTGGATAGAAAATGTGATGAGGTCAACCATTGAATTCTTATCCTTTTATACAAATAAAGTAGGATGAAAGCATTGCAAACGCATTGGAAACATGCTTATAGCATACCCTTCTTCTAGGAATTACATTCCAGGTGATTCAGGGGTAATTTCTGTGGATCAGGTAACATAAAGTTCTCATAAGATTTAAATAGACTTTGAAATGCATCCAAGGAGTGTGATGGGGTTAGATTGGTGAAAATCACAAATTGTGTCTTGTGCATGTTTGAGATGTGATAGGGGTTCCCATGTGTGATCAGTATTGTCATATCCCTTCCAGTGGACTAAGTATTCCAGTTTTCTCTTTCTATATCTTGAATCAACAATGAAGTCAACTTCATATTCAACATCATGATCCTCAGTGACTAGCACTGGTCTGGAGTGATCAAGTGGTTGGCCTTCAAGTTGTTCTCGATAAGGCTTAGTGCATGAGATGTTAACCACAGGGTGAATGCGCATGATTGAGAGTAGCCATAACTTGATGGCATTAGGCCCTATTAACTCAATGATCTCGTAAGGTCCTAACCATTGTTCAAACAGCTTTTTATATGCACATGTCAAATGCAAGTTTTTTGTAGATAACCAAACCTTATCTCCAATGTGATAGGAGACATCAAAGTGGTGTTTATCTACTTGGGATTTTATCTGTTCCTGAGCTTTTGTTAAATTAGACTTAACTGATTTGAAGGTTTTGGCCATATCTGAGATGAATTCTGTGGTGGCTGGCGCCTTGGTATCACATGGCTCAATGCCTATTCTTGATGCATATGACCTTATAATCTCAAAGGGTGACTTCTGCATAGCAGATTGTTTTTTAGAGTTCACTGAGAATTGAGCAAGAGCTAGCCATGTGCTCCATTCTTCTGCTTTTTCTGTGGTGAATAAACAAAGGTATTTCTGGACTTTGTTGTTTATGCGTTCCGTTTGTCCATCAGTTTGTGGGTGAAATGACGTGGATAACTTAGGGGTGATCTGTAATCAGGAGCAAATATTGTGCATCACTTGCAAGGCAAATTGCAGTCCATGATCAAATATGATTGTGGTTGGAAGGCTGTGTATCTTCCATACATGATCAAGATATAATTTAGCTGTATCAAGTGCTGTGCATGTCTTGTTACATGCGATCAACTCAACTTCTTTACTAAACCTGTCAACTACCACAAGGATAGTGTTGTAACTGTAGAAAAGGGGTAGATCAGTGGTGAAATCGGCACTTATGTGTTCCCAGGGTTTGTTTGGAATTGGTAGGGTTGTAGTAAACCAGCAGAGGCTTGATTAGAGCCCTCAAATCATTGACATCTGTCACATCTAGCGACATATGACTTGACTAGAGTAGTGGCTCCAGGTCACCAATAATTACATTGTAGAAGATCAAGTGTCTTCTCATAACTGGAATGTATGTCCAGCAATAGAAGTATTGTGATGAAGTCTGATGACTTCCATGTATAGGTCTTCATAATCAGGCACATACAGCCTGTCAAACTTGTCATAGAGACAGCCATTGCATGCCTCACAGATCCCTTCATCCTTATATAACTGCTGTATATCTGATTTGTGGAAGCCACATGTTGCGTTGAATATACATGTGAATAATTTATTACCTTCATCTTGGAGCAGGACGTTAGTCCTAATCCTCTTCAGCAGAATAACAATAACTCCTTTGTTGTCATCTTCAACTCCAATAGCATGATCTTGCATCTGCTTTCCCCATTGAGACACCTAGCTTGTAGTGCCAAGTGGAGTTAAAGCATGTTAAATATTATGCCCAGCATGCTTGTCGGTGGTTAAGATTCTGCTAAGTCATGAAGAACTGGAGATTCTGATGATTATTCCAGATCTCAAACTTATGTCATGATTCTTTTAGATAGTGACACCAAGCCTCCAGGGCTTTGATTACTGATAACATTTCCTTATCAGCAATCAGATAATTCTGTTCCTGTGAACTCATGGAGTGTGATATAAAGGCAACAGGGTGCCATTTTTCTTCTTTTTCAATAGATAAGACTGCCCCTGTGACATAATCTGATGCATTGCACTCAAGGCAGAAATGACAGTCAATATCAGGAAATGCAAGTACCAGAGTGGTGGTAAAGTGGTGCTTAAGTGTGTCAAATGTGTCAAATATGTGTTGCTGTGCTTCTCTCCACATAAAGGGTTCTTCCTTTTTTGTGAGATCATTTAGGGATCTAGCCACTTGGGCATAATCCTTAATGAATCTTTGATAGAAATTAGCGAGGCCAAGGAAACTTCATACTTTGCGGACTGTCTTAGGTTCTGGCCATTTTAGGATGGCTTTCACTTTAGATTTGTCCATCTTTTCCTACAATCATGCCCAAAAACTCTACTTCTATGGTATGAAAGGTGCATTTTTCTGGTTTTACAAATAAGTCATTTTCTTCTAGTCTTTTTAGTACTTTTAATACAATTTTGTGATGTTCTTTTTGGTTGTCTGTTTTTGTGAATATTATTAGATCATCAATATATACTATTGCAATGTTTTCCATATTGGCAAAGATTTCGTTCATCATTGCTCGAAACGTGGCAGGGGAGTTGCATAATCCAAAGTACATAACGAGGGGTTCAAATGTGCCACAGAAGCAAATGAAAGTGGCTTTCCATTCATTGCCTTCTTTGATCCTGATGTTGTTGTATTCCCATCTGAGATACATTTTCATAAATAAATTAGCCCCTTGAAGCTTATCCACTATTGGGAAATCAGGGGTAGTGGGTAATTGTTCTTGATTGTGTGTTCATTTAAATATTGGTAGTCCTGTACCATGCATTTCTTTCCATCTTTCTTAGGGACAAAGAATACTGGGGATTTTTGAGGGGACTTAGAAGGTCTTATATAACCCTTCTTAAGTTGATTATCAAGGAACACAGAAACTTCTTTCTGTTCCATAGCAGATATGGGTATCAAATGCCCTTTATGCAGCTTGAATGTATATTCTTTTAGATCAATGGCATGATTCCGAGGTTTCTTTATCAGCATGCATTTCAATTCTCCCTTATGGAATACTTTTAGAAACTTATGAAATTCCTTAGGAACAAGTTCCTCAGAAGTTTTGTCAGTTTTCTCTTTTGAAGGTGGTGCTTCTAGTGCAGCTCTTACTGAATAGATGAGGTAAGTGTTTTCTTCTTCTTCTTTATCACATGCCCTTAGCCATCCTGCCCTGTCCTAAAGCATGGTGCAGGTGCATGGACAACAACTCATGATGATGGAACCCTTTTGCCAATCAATCACAGGATTGTGCTTCTTTAGCCAAGAGAATCCCAAAATGAGCAGATTCTTTCCAAGATCAGTAATCTCAGCCATAACACATTCTCTGTGTCCTTGGTACTCAATGATGATATCCATGGAATGCATGATATTACTGGTGGAGTTATTAGTGCCATCAATGTTGAATACTGGAATTGGATTGCATAGTGGCTTTAGAGGGATCTTATGCTTATCAGCCCATTGGTGATCCATAAAGATAATATTAGCCCCATTGTCTAGCAGTGCTTCAGTCTTAATAAAGCAATTCTTTTTGTTGAAAGTGGAAACTTCAATTTTCATTGTGATCTCCTTCTGAAGGTGAATGTTTCTTACAAAGATCTCATCTGGGATTTCGTTTCCAAATTCAGTTTTGTTAGTAATAGAGGAATTAAGCCCAGGTTTAACATCCTTGGCAAGTTCCATTTCTGCAAGCCCCTTTGATGGCAAGTAATGTAATTGTCTATCAATTCTTCCACCTCAAGTGGTGAGAATCTATTTTCCATAATGAGATGTACCTTAGTAATAGCTTATTGAACACCCAGTTTGTTCATTGAGCTTTGCCTTTTCCTTTATCTCAGATCTTGAATACATCTGCAAAATAGACCTTTGCCTCTGTATGACATTTGCTGGATTGTATGGTCCAGAGCTGTGTGAAAGTGTCTGTTGGTGCTTTTAGCCTCATCCCAGGAGGTTGTGGCGTGATCATGTGAAGCACTCCTTGTGGATCTACCTTTACACCAGTCCTTCTTGTACTGACCACCAAGCCATTTGCAATCAGGGCAAGTGATCTTTGGTTTAGGGCAGGAGCCTATGAAATGGTCTCCTTCACAATTGTAGCATTTGCCATTGCCCTTTTGGGATGGCATCTTTTGTTTATTACCACATGTAGCAGCATCTACCTGCATAGCGTTGGGATCTCAGTTAAAGGTTTGCTGAGCCCCTGTAGCTCTGTGGATAAATCTGAGGAGTTGCATCATTGTTCTGATGCTGTGAATTTCTTTGATATACTCCATTGGGTTATTCTTTCACTTGTTTTCAAGTATGAGGCAGTTTATTATTGCATGGTTTACATTGGTCTCTATGATCTTAACCAAATGGGTATTGCTGAAGTTGGCTAGAGCCATATACTTTTGAAATCCAATGATCCAATGATTGATTAGCATTTTCCCTTGCTTCCAGGTCTTAATCTGTTTTTGGGCCCATTCTTGTTGGTTGGAGGAGTGAAATGATTCAACAACCTTATCTTTGCATTCTGTCCAAATGAAGTTGTGCCCATCAATCCACATTTGGATCCTTATTTGAGCAAAACTGCCTGCCTTAGGGCTGGTGAAACGATTGAATACAGCCATTGTCTTGTCATAGCTTAATAGTAGTGCAGTTTGGTTTTGGTCAATCCAAGCCTGCATCTTCATCCACCATTCTTCAAACTTAGACTGGGAACTGTCATATGTTCCAGGATCTGTGAAGAGCTTAGAGAACTTAGGTGCTATGGACAACATTCCTGCTGTTCCTGCAGTGCCTGATCCAGAGGTGGTGACTTGTTCTGATAGGATCTTAAAGTCATTCTGCATGATGGTGAATACATTATTTGCATTATTGAGCTGTTTTAGGAGTTCCTTAAATATTTTCCCAATTTGCTCAGCAGCATCTTCCCAATATCCTCCTTCATTTCTTATTCCTTTCAAGGCATCAATTAATGGGAGTTGTGCCATTGCAACTTAAGGCTTATGAAAGAGGCAAAAGAAAAGTTTGTATACAGCTACTAATAAGGGTAGCAGTGGAGTCTTTGTAGGTAAGATCAAAGGTATAGGTAACGATCTTCTAAGATATTGTAATTAGTTCTTCTGATATGTAAATAATCAACTTCATATTGTTGTCATTGGCAAGGGCAGTAAGGGCGAGCAGGTGCAGGAGTGGGTTCTTTTCCCCTAATTCTCTGTCTTGAGTTCTTTCCCAATCTATTATCTTGTCCACAAGTCTCTCTGCAACATTTCATGGCACAAACCAAGTGTTCAGTGCTTCTAATTCTGCAGAAGCATAGAAGTTTGGGTTCTCTAGGAAGGCTCCCAACTCTTCTAGAGGCAGCAGAGTGAAGTGGATGGCGAGAGATGGTGGGAGCTGAGGTGGCGGTGGAATAAAGTCGTTTGGGTCTTCTTTCAAGGCAACTGGAACAAGAGATGGAGTCAAAACCTCCAATTTGACCTGCTCTGGGTCTAATGGCTGCTCCTTCTTGACTTGGGATTTGGGGGCAGGAGTGTTGGGGTAACATATGTAGAATATAGGGCTCATAACCTGTAGAATACTTAGTAAGTCATTGAGTAGGAACAAGCTACACTATGGTGTGATGTAAGTACTGCTTATGTAAGCTAAATACCATATATGGAGTAAAATTCCAACACTCCCCCTCAAACCTGAGAGGCTAAGACTATAGCTGTAAGTGTTTGGCTAATAAAAGAAATGATAATAAATGTGAGAATATTCAATGATTGTATATCAAAAGAATGTTAAATGACTTGTATAGTCATCCATAGATGTTGTGTGGTGGCTGCATGATGCTGCGCTTGAGCGGTTACCCAATATGGAAAGTCGCAGCTTGGCTAAGTGTGGCCACGCTGTCCAAGTGTGCACTATCAGCCTCAATCAACTCTGGCACTTGTGGAATCATGTATTGCGTGTCTCAGTTGCTCCTACACCATCTCTAGTCCATATACAATGCATCCAGCACATCCAATTCGCCCAATATGGCCCTGATGTGGTGGTATAACGTGGTAAGTGTGCCATGTGTGACTGACTCTTCTAGGTCTTGTTTGAGTTGTCATCAGTGATGTGGTGGGTTCAGGTGGTTGGTAGGATGTTGGAGATGCTTGGGTGGTGGTGTGGATGGCCTAGGTATGTCTGACAACAAGTGCTTTCGCTGCTCATGCTGACTTACCTTGTATCCAGCTAGCATCCTTGTTCCGACTTGTTTCCAGTTGTAGCATGTGCTGCTCATTATACCATTCATCCAGCCTTGTCCACCATCTCTTTGGACGCCATCTGCATCAATCCGGCACATCCAACAGCCCTCAATGGCTCCCAACTTGACCTGGTTGCCCAATGGCCCTCTAGGTTCTTTATCTTGAGACAATGTGCTCATTTTAATGAAGCGCATGCTCCTGACAGTCATGGGATGTTTCCCATCATATCTGCCACCATTGACAACTTTTGGTCAGTTCCAATCAGCCTCAATGGCTCCTAACTTGACCTGATCGTCCAAATGGCCTTCTGTGCCAGTACCTTGACATAGCATGCTCATTTCAACATGGCGCACATTCCCGACACTCCTGGGACATTTCCCATCACATCCAGCACCCTAGACAATCATTTGGCAGTCTTGATCAGCTCCAACAACTCTTAATTCAGCCAACTCATCCAAATGCCCTCTTAGGGCTCTGGCTCAACATGGCATGTTCATTTTGACGACATGATCATTCATATCACTTGTGAAGTGTTTCTGGACACTGTGGGCATCTCCTGGTGCAGCTGATTCACTGCCCAGGTCAACTGGCTTATCTGGAGGTCTACTAGATGAGTATTCCTCCTCTGCTTGCTGTGAGCATATGTGCTTGTGTACTGATGCATTTAGTGGCTCTGTTGGCATGTCCCAAGCATCCTCAATACCTCTGGATGCTCCTGACATGTTTGCATTGCTGCCAGCAAGCTTGACATCACAGCTCATAGCTGCTTTCCACTCCTCCTTGAGCTGGACACTCAGGGGTACATTCTGTTGTGTTGTAGGTCTGTCAGATGACTCAGGTGGTACTGATAGGTCTGGGGGTGTCTCTGGTACGTTGTTGATGACTAGTTGCATGCGCTGATCATCTTCATCAGCTGCTGTCATTGATCATCTGTGCACCAATGCTCTATGACTCTCTTCCACAATTGATGCATTTCAGCATGTCGTTGGCCTCTCCACCTTATCATGCACATTTATGTGTGTCTCTATGACCTTCCTGTCAACCCCTGTGTCTGTGTATTCAAGCATGATGCTGTCAGTTCATTTGACCGTGGTCTTGCTGCCTGGCTTGACCTGGATGTCTGTGGGATTGCATGCCTCATTGGGTGGCTTGTCAGGCCTCTGCAGTTGATGTTTGTTGTTGCCATCATTGCCTGCAGCCTCTGCATGCCCACTTGACTCCCTCAACTTGGCCATCTCAACCCTCAACTCACCTCCTCACCCTCTCATGCCTACTAGCTGGTTGGGCAGCTCTGTGGATGCATCAGGATGATGCTTGTCATCATCCAGCATGTCCATAGGGTCTTCTGATGGTTGTGCTGGGTCTGTTGTACTGCTATCTGGGTCTGGATGGTCATGCAATGTGCTTCGTGCGCTTGCACTGGTTGTGGGTGTCTCACCTTGGTCTTGAGTGGCCTTGGTGTTGACTGAGTGGTTGCACAATGTGCTTTGTGCACTCATGCTGGTAGTGGTGGTGGTTGGTCAGTCCATCTTGTATATGGTCAGTGCAATGCTGCTGCTACTTATCCGATCTATGTACTCCCCCTTGAGTGGCATGCTCTGAGGTGCACTGGATATGGTTGTGGTGATTTCCACCCAACCGTCTTGTTCATCAGCACATTTGTGTGCTTGATGGCCTTCTTCAGCTGTGTTCCAGCTCTTGTTAATGTCACCCACCACTTCCCAGAGTGGTTTGGGTCATCTGGTGGGATCTGTGACTCATCCACTGGCATTGTAAGCTCAACGCATGTTGCATACAGGTTCACAATATCAGCAGTTGCTTTATAGACCTGCTGATTTGTTGGTTCAGGCTCTGGCTCGAGTGGTGGTGGTGCTGCTTGTGGGCTGCTTGCCAGGGTCACGAGGCTTATGCCATCAGTCCTATGGTCATTTTGCCTGGTCTCATGGCTGTGGCTGCACCTTTGTTGACTCTCCTGCACAGTGTTTTACCCAAATGCTGGTTTTCCACTCTCTTGGCTTGATTTTAGCATGCTCTTGTGCCATTCCATCCAGTTCTTCCCATCTGTTTTCAGCTTGATAACTTCAACCATTTCATGAGTGAGCTGATTTCAGCTGCTGAGGAGCTTCAGGCAGGGCTCATAACCTGTAGAATACTCAGTAAGTCACTATATTAGTAGAAGTGTAGTTATACCTGTAGAATACTCAGTAAGTTACTCAGTAGAAATAAGCTACACTATAGTGCAATGTAAGTACTGCTTATGTAAGCTAAATACCATATATGAAGTAAAATTCCAACAACATAGCCCACTGAATGGATCTTCTTCATCAAAGAACTCTTCCTTGATTACCTGTGAAATACAAGCTTCATGTGCAAACACTAAATGTTGTGAGTGAGTGACATAAGTATCTCACAGCAGTCCTAAGTGCAGTGGTGATGGCATGACCCACTGGCTGAAGCATAAGGTATGATGGGGGGCAGGGATGTCATAAGCATAGCATATTGTTTCTTTAGATGCATAGTTGTAATGAAGTAGTCAGTTGATAGTCTTGTTCTAATGAAATGGCCAAGTTCACTAATCTATAGTGAGACACATTGGTGGGAACTTGCTTGACTAGGTTGCGAGAGGTGTGAGTGGAAGTGGAGAGAAGGGGGTCTTGGAAGTGTCAGGCTCTAATAAGAATGAGAGACTACAAGAGGACAAGACTAAGATCTTGGCCTTTATGGATTTGGATTTATATACTATATGGGTGTTTGTACATATGTATACTGGATCTACCAATGTAGGATATAAATAGGTAATAATGCAGAGAAAGCATGAATGTAACAGCATAGCCATGGAATGGAAGAGAAGCAGGCAAAGCCCTACATGAGGATGTGGCAGCTAATGAAATGCATGAGGCAACTGCAAGGCAGTGGCAGAATGGAAGGGTGAACATGTGAAATAAGTGAAGTGGCCATGCATGAGGTGGAATAGAAGAACTTGTGTTTAGGCATAAGGCAGATCATAGATCCAGGGCAAAGATAAGATAAAGATAAGATCTGAGCAAAGAAAAATGATAAGTCCGTAAAATATAAGTCTGTTGTTACTCAACTGTAACAGCCAGAATAACATGTTAGCTAATATGCAAACAATTAGCTGAAAATCACCACTCTTCGTTTTGTGGGTTTCTGTACAGTGTACATAACAGTGAGATTTACTGATGAGTGGTATTATTAAATAATAGCTAGGTGTTGAATTGCTATCAAATTGGTATTAGAAAACCAGAAAAAAAATAATCCATAATAAAGTCTACTGTTAAAATCCATATCATAAGGGAACTTTGCAAGACATGCATTATGGATAAAATACCACAGGTGATCTAGGTTCCCATATAATAGATGAAGATCTGAGAGGCTTGGAGATCTGTCAGAGTCCCAGCCAAGTATATTTTGCAACCCATGCATGAATCCAGTGTCAAGCATGACCCAACGAGGTGTTGTGTCAGCAAGATGCCAGCCCATATCAGATAAGAGTGTCTCTAACTCAGCTGCTAGTGGTGGGGGTGTGTTGACAGGAGCTGGCAGTGCATGAGAATGCAGGTTTCAACAGATGACAGCAATCTATGAACATGCTATGTGAGACCTTTAGGTCCATAGATATAGAACCTTGTTGGGATGTGCACAATCAGCATGTGTGCAGTATTCACAGCTATGATAGGGTCAATAGAGATCTGCAAAAATTACACAAATGCATACATGATAAAGAAATGGTTGTAAATGTCACAGCGCATTATGAGCCTGCCCTGACATTGGTTCTCACCATCATCCACTTTCTTGTGCCTACTTTAATGGCAGTGCTTGACCAGGACAGAGACACCAGGGGGATATAGCATATGAGGTGTGCTCACAGGTTGTGTTATAGTCATGACTGATATATGCCTACATCCAGACTTTGTGGCCTGCGAGGACTGTATGAGGGAATGGGATTGGGTCCAGTTGGCAGTGGAGTTAAAGGACTGGTCTAACTATAATGAGAATGCCACCACTTTTCTTTTTTGATTATCTTCTTCTTTGATCTTTATCTTGTTCTGCTTCATGACTCCTTTCAGTCATTATTCCACCTCATATCCATGTATGTACTTTATTCCTTCTATTCTGCTTTGCTCTTCCATGATCCTTGGATGCTCTTCCTCCTCTGATGGAACTCCCTTGCCATTCCATATTCTGTATTACCAGTATATAAGACATGCCATGTACTAGTTAGCTCCTCATCTAGTTCTATACAATACAAGTGTAGTTTCTAGCTTCATCCACAAGTCCAGTCACCCATACTGGATAGTGAGACCTTTTGCCTCCTTCTAGTTGCCTTCATCGTTGCTCGGCTTCTAGACTTGACTATCTGAAGACTAGTTACTGCACTTAGTGTTAACAAAAGAACTAGATCTTCTTCTGTTCCTGTCACTCAATAGTAGGACAAGCCCACCACATCGTCACATGAAGGATCAACCTCTCATCCCTCCTTATTGGTTCTGACTCTGAGATCGACACCACCAACTCCACTCTACCCAGGTCTTTTGCTCCTGAGCTGCCATGCATCCTGCTTCATTCTCCTTCAGGAAGTACTTCAACAGTGGAGGGAGGAAGAAGGCACATACCAGGCTCCTTGTATATGCCTGCCTCCCCCTTTGCACCACTAAGCCAAACTCCCACTTCTTGCTTCTCCACACACACTCCATCCCCTGAACCCATCCAAGTTTCCCCCCTTCCTTCAGAATGCCCCAAATCACACCTATTTCTGCCACCCTCTCAACATTGTTATCTCCCTGCCTCAGATCCTTTGCCTGATTCAAACCCTGACCCAGATTCTGATATAGAACTGGACAATCCAGATATACCTACCAATGGAGGAGAACTTAAAGCTGGTCTGCCAGACGACTTCTCTGGTAAAGGAGAGGATGCTAATCAATGGCTCCTTACTATGTGCACATACTTCTTTATGAATGCAGCAAAGTATTCTGACAAGGCAAAAGTGCTTGCCTTCCTCAATAAAATGAGCAAGGGTTGTGGGCTCTCCTTCTCAGAAGCATGGCTAATGAAAGTAGCCAACAAGACTGTCCTCGAAGTGGACAAAACTTTTGATAAGTTGACAGAGGATTTCAAACAGATGTTTGTTTCCACAGATACTAGTAGCAGGGCCAAAATTGCCCTCACTGATATGCAGATGGATGGAAAACCATTTCATGGAGATTTCCACAAATTCTGATCTGCCTTTGAATTAGAAAGCTCCAAATCAGGAGTAACAGATCAGGCAATTCTTAAGGACCTTCTCAAGCGTGTTGTCAATGCCTTGCTTGCCTTCAAGATGATAGCTCTTCCTGATGAGCCAACCACCACTGAGGCCTGGCTCAATAAGGCATCTCAGTTCCATGATACTGCATCTCACTGTAAGAATGTAAAGTGGGGGTAACCTCGACCTTAGTTAAACCAATTGGGTCAAGTAAAAAGAAGAAAGAAGGCGGGTGCAAGTGTAGACTCGACCCAAGGGGTTCAATGTAGGTTGAGCAGGGGAGAAGGGGTAGCTAGACGTTTCCTAACATGAGTAAAGAGCTTCCGGGTGATTCTGGACAAGGAATGGAATAGAATAAGACGAAGGATGGAGGTTCTGGTTGAGTGATAGCATCGGAACGAGGCGGATGATGACAAAGGGGGAAAAGACGATGACAAAGACTTGAAACGCGATGGGGACGATTGAAAATAAAACAGGAGATAATGATTCACCAGCAAATACAAGACTTTATAGTCTGGGCATTTCCCAGGACTCAGGTACAAGGTGCAAATCCCTCTAATGCCACAGAACGACGCCACAAGGTCTAAGGTTAAACACTATTGTAGTTCCATCATTGGCGGAGAAGAAGTCAAGAACGTATCAAAAAGGTCAAATTAACGACAAGAGTGAAGATCCTAATGAGAACAAAACATAAAGAAATAGTCTGGTAGCGGAAGGTAAGGGCAGAAGACCCGATAACACAGAGGAACAAATGGATACGTACAGAATGTCTTGGACTGCGGGCGGAATGACACGAGACACAATCAGATGCTTTGACAAGGCTTGAGGACGAACATGTGAATACCTAGAAATGGGAAAAAGTGTATCTGCAACCGTAGGAGGCTGTCAGCTTCTACATCACCTTTGACAACTTCACTCCAGGTTCTCCTATTTCCCTTCCACAGGTCACTCTTCCCCTCATTCCCATCACTGCAGTCCCAATGCCATGGACATTGATGCCATCTGACTTTTTCCCACCTAATGTGCTGAACACCTATGCAACAATAAGTGTTTCATCTGCCACAAGGTTGGATGTTGTACATCTAACCATTCCTGTCCCTCTGGTAATTGCCCCCAGGGAAGACCCCCTTATCATCCAATAGGACCTTTGACCCCCAAGGTGTGCTCTGCACAGACTGCTCCAGCTACTCTGATGCAAAAATACCTGAATAAGCTTGGAGTTGGCGATGAAGAGGTTTTCTGATGCCTGGAGATATGTTTTGATAAGGAGAAGGGAGCAGGAGGAGAACAAGTCGAGTCTCCATCCATCAACGCTGTCAACATTAACCTGCCCTCAGGTTTTTAGATAGAGAAAAAGCTTTGGCATCTTTCTCCTCTTAAACTATAGCTCCTGTATTTGTATCTGGTAAAGAGTCTCAGTCAATCCAAATCTCCATCTCTCTCTACACAGGATCTACCATGAATTGCTAGCTGTCATTTGCACTTTGGAAGAATGGCACCAATATCTTACTGGCACCCACCATCCAATCTCTGTTATCACTGACCACCACAACCTGATGTACTACATCCTCACAAGCTTTCCTGCCACCAAGCATGCTGGTTGATGTTTATGCAGGACTTTGACTTCTCCTGGGACAACTGTCCAGGCTCCCAGCTTTCCCCTGTTGATGCTCTTTCCCATAGGGATGAAGTAGACACTTCTGAGGACAACCAAGATGTCATCATGCTTCCTTCAGAAGCCTTCATCCACCAACTCAATGTCACCCTCACTGAGAAAATCTCCTCTTCCACTCCTTCCAATCCTTTGGTTATTGATGCTCTTGCCACCATGAACCAGGGCTCTTCTCTCCTTCCTTGCTCCTCTTGTGCTGATTGGCACTTTGACAATAGTGCCTTGTATTTTAAAGGTCACCTCTATGTCCCTGAACCTGCTTGCCACAATCTTGTCCACTCCCTACATACCTCCCTTGCCAGCGGCCATGGTGGCTATTGTAAGTGGTTCTCTGCTCTCGAGGCAGGAACACAGATCAATAGTGAGTTTGAAGGGGACAGTGATAAGCCAAAAGAGGTGAAGGTTTTTGGGATTAGGTAAGCAAGCGTAGCGTCGCTCATAGATCAGATTCAGGCGTTGTTGCTGCACGTCGCAGTGCGTAACTTAGCATTCGAGTGGATTTGTAGTGGGGAACTTTTCTCTTACTATTTGAGGGGCTACAGGGCACTTTATATACAATTTACAGACAAGGGATTAGTGGCTCAAAAATGTGGTATGACGAAGTATGAGATCAGTGGAGTGCGGTATAAAGGAAACTGGGTCCAAAATGTGATGTGAAAAAGTGACAGACGAGACAAGGAAATGTGAAAAGGTGAAAGTGTAAAAGGTGCGCACCATGGCGCTGAAAGTAGCATAGCTACAGTTTCCAAGAAGGCATCGGCGTGTGTGCGCAGCGCATTCCTTACACCTGCTGGGAACTTTGAAATGCAACTGTCCTCAGTTGCCTACTAATCTTCTTCTGCTTCAACTCCAGCAAGATCAGCAAGATTGAGAAACTGGGTGACTGGGGCGGATTTGGACGAATGGGCGTGATACGGAATGACACGGAATGCTGCAAATCTGAGCTTTGACACAGTGCTGTTGACTTCTGCAAGATGGTAAGAGCCATTGCGTGACCTAGAAACGACGACCATGGGACCGAAATAGCGTGGGCAGCACTTGGTGTTTGATATAGCCTCTATCTTTTTGTTAAGTACAAGGACAAGAGTGCCAGGTTTGAAGTCACAGTCTTGGATGGAATGAGCTGTCCGACGTTCGAAGTCAGCAACGGATGCAAAGCGGCTGCATAGGATGTGCTCATGGATCTGCTGAAGGTCATCATCTTGTTTAGCTAGTTGGCATGCTCGGGCGGCGATAAGTGTGGCAGTGTCGAGCTTAGAGGTGATCTCAGGGGCAAGGAAGGTGGCTTCTATGATGTTGAGGGGCAGAAGTGGTTCGACGCCATGTACCATATAAAAGGGAGTGTGTCCTGTAGCTTTACGAGTGGTGACATGGTCAGCCCAGAAGACGTGAGGTGCATGGTATGGCCAGTGAGTAATGTTGCCATTGCATGCTTTGATGAGAGAGTCCTGGATGGTTCTGTGTGAGCGCTCAACAATGCTGTTGGCTTTCGAGTTGTATGGGGAAATGTGAATGTGGTGGATGTGATATTTGTTGGCGAGCCAGTCGAGCGCTGCTATGAATGGGGTACCATTGTCAGTTACAATCTCCTCGAGTCCTCCCCAGCGGCAGAGTACTTCTTCAAACAGAAATGCTCTGATAGTCACAGTGCGTCCTGTCTCGTTCTTCAACTTGCGCCATTCAGGCCATCCCAAGAGTGAGCATTGTGCCTGTACGATATAGGTGTATCCCTGTGCAGTTGGCATGTACATAGAGTCGACGTATGCCTTTCGGAACAGTGGGGCGGGTGTTGCGACAATTGGAGGAATAACTACTTTCTCGACTGAATGGAGCTGGCACTGGTGGCAGGTTTTGGTGTACCAGGCAATGTTGTCAGTGAGTGAAGGCCACCAGAAGCGGTCAGCAATGGTATGGCGAGTGGCAAAGATGCCCTTGTGTCCGAGTTTGTCATGAGTGGCTTTAAGGATACAGAGTCGGTCTGGTCCAAATAGAACTAATTGATGTCGTCCGTTTGAGTCTTTGCACCAGAGTTTGTTGCCAGTTGTGGAGAATTCTGAGGCATGTTTAATGAACTGGGTGCGCTGAGAGACGGGAACGTTAGGGGGCACAGATAGCATGTTGAGGAAGCTCTTAATGTTGAGTAGATTGTTATCGCGCTGGTTGGTCTTCTCGTCTGCTGGTATCGTAAGTTTGTCATCTGTCTTGCTGCTCGCTGAGAGCACAAGGGCTTTCTCTCCTCCCTCCGTTTCTTCAAATCCGATCCTTCCTTCCGCTACTCCTTTCAAAACCCAAATTCCACATCCTAAAACCTCATCTATTCATTCCTCCACGTCTTCCGATGTTTCATCATCATCTTCT
>JBBPMW010000422.1:0-18790 GCA_038090535.1 Tylopilus alboater | reverse complement strand
TCAAGACTGGCACAGAGCTAGACAGTTCTAGCCAGTTAGGTACCTTACTAGAGGGTCCTGGACACTGTCCCAAGTTGTCCAGCCTTGTCCAGCCTGGACAGACAAGGGTGAGTTTGCTGATGTTCGGCAGGTGGGTCAGGAAGGATGCGCCGGTGCAACTTTGTGGGCTCATGCATGGCATCATTGCGTGTCTCCACTTCCGGCTCAGCATCGCTGGGAATATAGTCCTCATCTCCGGGATCGAGATTCATGTTACCGCAAGAAACGTTGCCGCAATCTGTGAGTGTGTCATCAGGAAGTGTGTTGGCTTCAGAGGTGTTCGAGATGGGAGGCCGTGTTTGAAGCTCTTCAAGTCTGGCAAGCAGACGACAACGCTTAGAAGCCTCTCCTGGAATCTCCACAATGCTTTGTGTTTGTTTCTTGTCTCTGGGACGCTTTGGGCTCTCAAACTGGTGGCCGAGACCGTGCGTCACTCGCTGGGCGTGTCAAGTACTATCCTTCAGAGGCATGGATGTCATAGTAGACGATGCAATGTGAGGTGAAAGGGAAGGTGAGGGGGCCAGACGACCGCGTAGGCGTAAGCTGAGAGGTGTCCATGAGGTACAGGTGAGGTGCAGGTGAGGCGCGTGGGAACTGCCCAGGATGCAGGTGAGGCGCGCGTGAGGTGCCCAGTGGATACACCGGCAGTAGCCTCTTCAGAGGTGTGGTCTGAGAGACGTATTAACGCCTACATAGAAAAGTGGTCCGAGAGACCACTATTGCCTCCGAAAAGAGCTGCCTGAGGTGCCGTGCAGCTCGCTTGACGATGGTTCAATCTCCGCTCCAAGCCATGGCTGCGCACTCGGACTGTTCGGACACTCGGACGTTCGGAAAATTCAACTCCCAGGTGTCCTCACTTCTAAGAGCACAGTTAGAGTTGAACAGTGGAGAATAAATTTCAAAGTACGGACCCAACTAGAGTGCCGGACAAACCAATGATGCACCTGCTCCTTAACTCGACGATCCGCGTCGTCACTAGTCCTATTCTCGTTTACTGTCGAGTTTTGCTTCGCTTCATACCCGTTGTGTAACTGTTCACTGTTCACTGTTCTCCTAGATCGCCAGAGGCACGCACGTGTCCTATATCACGTGATCTGCAAGTCGTTGACGTATGGTGTGGGACCTGGGTCGTGTAACTGCTGCGTGCGTGCTCTTGCCACTGCCAGTCGCTGGCAAAGTCTGTTTGACAAGTCAGAGTCACTGATCAATCGATCATTGATGACCCCTTCTGCTCATCAAATCCGTTGGAAACGCCGCATTGTCATACACAACAACTTTCTCCCACCTGCCGTCTCACTCGTCGTCGCACAACCTCAACAGACACGTTCTCTCACCTCTGCAGCAGACAAGTTACCCGACATTCTACGTAGAGCCATGCCGCCCGATCCTTCTCGGTCCAGTACTACCCCAACGACCATAAAGAACCACGACCAATCATCCACTGCCGACAACTCTACCGAGTCACCTGTCCATGAGTCCAACCAATCGGTGTTAGGTACGGTTTCGATGACGCCTCTCTTCAGCCATCGTAATCGACTGATTTATTATGATAAGTGCATCAAGATCCCATACCAGCCACTTCGCCGGTCCTTACCCCGGAACAAGTTCCTGTGACTCTTCACGCCGATCACCCCTCACCCACTGTTCACTCTTCAAGCACTCCAGCCGCTGTTTCCAATGACGATGCTCCAATCCCATCCTTGTATAACAAACGCTCATGGTTCAACGTATTCTCCTGGTCGAGCGGCAAGGAAGCCCCCATCACTGAAGTACAGGTTGAAATGGATTCTGCACCAGAAGCACCTGAAACTGTTCATATCTGTACGCTCTCGTCAAAAAACAGAACTCAACCTGATTCGCATGAAACCATGGAACCGACAGACACAGCTGGCGCAGTAGGAGATTCCAGTTCTCGTACGGACCTTCTATCTCTTCCCGGAGACATTGCGTCACGATCCCCGCATTCCACATTGATTCCACATCCAAAGGTCAACAAGGTCGATGCCCCCACTGTCCACGAGGAACAACCGGTGTCTCAGCTCCTGCCAAGTCCTTCAAGTTTACCACACCATTCCCCAGTACCCCGAACTCAGCAAGGTACTAGTCCTTCCGTTGTTCCTAACTCGGCGAACAGCGCCTTTGCAATCAACTTTCCCATGTTCGCAAAGTCCAGGCCTCTACCCGTGGCCGCAGTCACTCCAACTCCACGGGAACGATCTGCTGAACCCACTTGTGAACCCTCCATTGCTACGCCAGGTATGGAAGTTCTTGTTATATCGTATATTTCATCACTGCACGCCAGATAGATCCCGGAAACATCCATAATACAATGTCAATGAATGTGACCGAACCAACTCGTACGGCCTCCACTTCCACGGTACATATTTCAGAATGCGACAATCAATATCCCCCCCAGCCAACCACAGTAACCGAGGCTCGCACGGATACGTGGTGGACATATCTAGGGTGGAATGGAAACTCTTCTGCCACTCAGATGGAGCCAAACGCGCAAATTATATCGTCTATTGGCGCTCGTACCTCTTCGGCAACTCCCGATCAGCCACCTACTCTCGCCACCGAAAGCTCACAGACGGAAGCCGAGATCGTGGCTCGGATTGATCTGAGTTCAGATGACACCGAGCGTTCGCTATCAGATGACAAGAAACCGCCTTCTGTCCTAAATGCAAATGCCGCAAGAGTCGGAACCCCATGGTACGCACCTTGGTCTTGGTACCAGTCATCATCATCAGCCACCACCTCTACCACTGCCCTGGATATGAATTCGGGCTCTCAACAAGATCCGCCAGAACCCTCTCAGACGCGTCCAAAGACCGAGGAGAAACGGCCCGCAGGAGACCACGGTGCTCACTCCCCTCCCGACCTGGTATCTCCCTCTCCACACGATCCGTCTGCTGCAGGATCTGTCGATTACAGCAATCCTATTCAGTCCGTGATCTCAACGAATCCGACAGGATGGATGTCGTTTTTTACCGCAAAGGCAATCGCAATGAAATCCATAGCCTACGAAAAAGAAGATGGAAAGATGGAAGTCATGGAAATTGATGATGAGACGGCTCCCGTGCCAAATTCTGCGCCTTCATCACCACCTACGGTGACCCAACCATCGCCGACCCAAGTCACAGAGCCACTCGTTCGGACACAACCCCCCACATCGGATATCCCGCTTCCTTCATCTCCGCCTCCCAGAAAATCAGATGACAAACGGTTTCCTATACCTCATGCGGCAACTAATCCAGAAACCGTTGTAAATGGCGCATTGAAGCGGCAGCCGTCGCCTTCGCCATCCAAAAAATCAAGCGTAAAAACACCCACCTCACCGCCCCCGCCGAATCTTGTTCTTCCCACCTGGAACGATACGTTCTATACGTTGCCGCGATCGGCGGTGCCTCGCGAGCCCCCATCTGCCCTATCAAAGACCCTGCAATATGTCAGCGGGGTTTTATTTTCTCGTGATGATGCTCCTTCGAACAATAGTAAAGGGAAAGCAAAGGAACCCATTTATTCACCGTACGATAAAGCTCTCCCACGAACGTGGGATGTGGTGGTTGGAGGGCAGGGCGTGGACGTACTCAGGGGTTGCAAGAGAGTGGTTATCATTGGGGTCCATGGATGGTTTCCCGGTGGGTCGCCGCCCTGGATGCGTAATAAGGTCATGCTCACGAGAGCCGTTTGAAGGTACCGTCTTGCGCACATTGGCCGGCGAGGTTAGTGCGCCGCATATGCCACATGTAAGCACTTGATGTAATTTTTTTTGCTCAGCCTACAGGGACAAGCTCCAAGCTTGTAAACGGGATTACGGACGCGCTGGATTGTTTCCAAGAGGAACACAAAGTAAAGCTCGATAAAGTCACCAAGATACCTTTGGAAGGTGAAGGAACCATCAACCGCCGGGTTGAGAGGTATGTTGTCACTTGTCTTCATGCGCCTTTTGTCTTCATGACGAATTGGCCCAAGCAGATTGTACCAAAACCTGATTGGTAATAAGGAATGGATGGATGATCTTCATGACGCCGATGCTATTTTTATCGCAACGCATTCCCAAGGATCAGTGGTGTCAACGCTTCTTCTAGACCGCCTTATCGCTGATCGTCATATCCGGACATCCCTCAACGCCGATGCATCTATTCCCGCAAGTGGTATCGCATCCGGTTCGGTTGCATCGGTGAGGCCTCCACAGCGAATATGTTGTCTGGCACTCTGTGGGATCCATCTTG
The DNA here is from genome assembly GCA_038090535.1 of Tylopilus alboater. Classification (NCBI taxonomy): domain Eukaryota; kingdom Fungi; phylum Basidiomycota; class Agaricomycetes; order Boletales; family Boletaceae; genus Tylopilus; species Tylopilus alboater. The sequence goes on along the minus strand of JBBPMW010000422.1, from coordinate 14,516 downwards.
GACCATTGCGGTACTTGAGTACGAGTTCATTAGTGCAACCGTACATTCAGGCACGTCGCATAACGACCCTATGATGAATTGTTCGACTCACGATAACCCCAGTATTTCGAATCCACGGCCGCGAGAGAATTATTTGAATTTCAGGTGCGGTTCTTCCAGGTTCAGGAACATGTGTGCCATTCATATGAACGTCTTCTTGCCACTTGTGGTATCAGAACACGGACAGTCCTATATCCCGGGACTACGTAAGGGCTCTCCGAAATGTCCTGAATAATGGAGTATGTGATCTAGCTGTGCTAAGTGCGCCGCGCGCAAAATTAATCTATCACCTAGATCAAGATGGTCTACATCGCATCGCTCAACGACCAGGTCGTAGGGCTGTACTCCGGACTGTTCACATCCGTATCCCATCCCTTGATTTTACGCGCGTTGTACATTGACGGAGATGCATACCAGTGCGTAAAAGCTGTTCGATACTTCCGAAGATGATTAGCTAATCCGCTCCTAGTTCTTCCGACTTTCTTTCCAACCTACTCGTCCTGCTTCTGCGCATTCGAAACGCAGGATTCTCCGACGGCGGGCTCCTTACCCACCTATCGGAAGTCACTGCGGGATCGTTGAATGGCATCGGGCACTCCACACCATACGAAGAGCGTGCCACATATTCGTAAGTTATTTTCAGATCCTCCCGTGATCCGGCCCCTTCATTTGTGGCGATACTACAGCTTAGCAGTGAATTACCTGTTCCTGACCGACAGCGGTTCAGGAGCACAGGTTGAATTCGTTGAGGAACCATTCAATGCCTTGGCTGAGCGGAATGATTACGAAGTGCGTCTTCCTTCCGTATAACTCGGTGTGGCTCGCACGACTCACCATTCGCATACCTGTATACATAGATCCCGTGGGCGCTGCGCGATCTCATCGCAGATGAAAAGGTCGCTGGTCTTTTCTCCGACGAAATCGTCTCGTTACGAGATGCCTTCCGAGATTGGCATCCAAAAACGAGCATCTTACGAGACGTTAAGAGGAAGTTACAGCCAATCCAGCGCCTGTCCTCTGCCTTGCTCACTTCCCACACTAGCAAACTTTGAGACTTTAGATGACGCCCATGGTTAGACCTTCGCCATTGCATCGGACTATGCATTCACACGTAGATCATGTCCTCATTCTCATCCGTTTATTTGACTTCCTTTGGCAAGCATTTCACGCTCCCGGACTTCAATAAAGGTGTACATGCATTCATCACATCACTTGTAATTTGAATCCTATCTATTACGTTCGAGCTAGACCACCTGATCACATGCGGTATACATACAGCTGGGAATTAGAAGCATGGTCCAGACACTCTTCTTGATGGTCAGACTATGATGTGTGTTTGATCGCGCGTGAGCGCAATAAGATATGCGATTTATGAAAGGTGAAGTGAGGTTCTAAACTGTCTAGTCCAAACATCAACACCGTTGTTCACGTTCAGCGGTACTCCGCGCCGCAATCACCAATCGTGCTGATCATGCGGCGGCTGTTGGACTGTGCCAGCACCATTTCGATCGCATTCTGGTCCTCCTCTGTCAACGTGAACTCAAAGACATGTTGATTGTCATCTGTATGCTCGGAAACACCCAATCGAGCACCTGGAGGGAAAGGAGGGGAGAAGAAATGCCGGACAATAAGGGCCCAGCTCGACAGACCATGGTAGTATTCGTACCTATGATAACAGCTCCCACGAATGGGTAATCGAGCACCCAACGTGTAGCGACATTGGCGATGCTCACTCCACCATGACGATCACCCACATCACGGAGCACTGCCAAGAGTGTCTGGAAGAGGTCCCAGGTACCCCATGCTTTCAGGATCACATCGAGATACTAAACGAAGGAATGAGGTCAACGTGAGAAACGCGATTTGTACAAGAAAATGGGGGAAGAAATTCGGCAGGCGAATCGGACAGCACTATGCTCAGATGGGTTTGCTTGTCATTACTTGCCTTTCGTTGCGACGGCGTCAATTTACCGGCGTATAGATCCGGTTCCGGTTGATCAAGCCACTTGTCTGCCAAGAATCCCCCACACTGCAATAGACACAATGAGTGAGGCCGGATCCGACATCACATCGGATATTACTCACGAGGGTACCATATGTTAGGAGCTTCACGTTATGTCGTTCACAAACATCTGCCATTCCGTGCAAGGGTCTCGTATCAATCAAGGAGAACTATTAGGGGTGATGAATCTCGGGCGTCAGGGGTTTCAGGTTGCCATGTTCACCTGCACCTGATTCGAGGCGATGAATCCGGGACCAAGCTGTGTACAGATCTCATCTGTGCGTATTGCGTCGAAGTTACATAACCCCACTGCGGAGATCAGTCCTTCGTGTTGGAGATCTTGGAGGACTTGGAGAGCTGTTAGATAGCCTTTATCGGAGTAATCTTGCCAATGAAACTTAGCCGTGGAGGGGAGATGGATCACGTTATATAGGAGGCTTCCAAGAAAGCCGCGATGACGCGTACCTGGAGTAAATCGACAGACTGGCTGCGCATGCGCTCCATGCGCTCCCGCACCGCGGATTCCACGACCGCGCGTGTTGGAATGGTGGGTCTGAAAACACACCATTTGGTGGCACCAAAAACAGGTTTGCTTTGCGGCAGCGATTCTCTGAATTGCCCCTGGATAGTCGCTCAAACCGCATGAACTAAGCCAGATGAGGGATGACCAACAAAGAGGATTTCTGCACTCCCATAGTGATCAGCTGGAAATAATTCAGCGGCAAGAAATGCAGAATGAGTTCGTTCAGATCGTACCCTAAAGGTATCGGTGACGCAAAGGGTCAAAAGAGATATGTGCCTGTGAGAAGAAAGACTATGGGAAAAGTGGGGTTCCGCACCATGTCTGAAAGTAGTAGTGAGTAGACGATGTGGAAAGACCCTGGAAGGTGCTCGTACCGAATGCGTTGTAACCAAGTTCGGCATGCGTAGCCATCCCCTGACGAATTCTGGCAGCAGGCGCGCTGCCCCATGCGTTACTGGAGAGTTGCCAGAGACCAACCCATACTCTTGGAACAATAAATGGGCCAAGAACAAATGTTTCCCTCAGAGAGACTGAAGACCTTGACCGCGACATGTGGAGAGAACAACTTGGGGCCCGTCCTGGAACACGAGAGAAATATGCAGGTTTAAAGAGGCCCTTTTAATGGATCCTGATCAAACTCCGTCCCAAAGTTTTGCGCAAATGGCGCCTATGTCGGCTCATGGGGCAACGAACGGGACCTGTTCCGACTCGGAGCATAGATTTAGTTGGCTCAGCCCGAACCCTAGTACTCTGAATGGACCTGCAGGGGAAGGAAATTGTCCAACGGGGGTTATTCTACACTCGGTGAATAAGGTGCTTACCGTGTGACATGATACATGTGTAATAGGTCTGTCGAGCAAGTTCTAGCCGCAGTTAGGCTGTCCAACTTGTGGATTGATCTGAGGATTGATCCACGCTTACCTGAGAATATTTTTTGGGTTCCTCCTGCCAACGGGAAGAAGGCTCCAGGTGATATCCGAACTTCCAGCACTGCAAGTTGTTGGCGTTAAATAAATCAGGCCGCAGGCGTGTGGTCCTTCTTATAGCCCGCCCTCCAACTTAAGGCTTCGCTCCACAGGCTTTCGAAGATGCCTGCCCAGATTACTTCTCATCCCCAAGACGCCAATGGAAAGACCCTGGGACATGTGTATGTGACAATCCTATCCTCTACACGCTGAGCTCAACAGGAACCTGCCATGGCGGTTTTCTAGCAATCTCATGGTATGTCTGCTCTCTCACTCAGATCGCCACACTGCTACGTCCTACAGGTCGACACTCTGATAGCTAATGCTACTATCGAGGAGCAAGTGTCTTTTTGATCCGAACAATAACACGTGCACTCACATCCTCAACACGACAGTCTTCGTGCCATCACAAGGACTCTGCTCGCAACTGGCACTCCCAGCCTTGCTGCTTCATTTACAGCAGCAGCTCGGTCTAGACTCCGCCAGACCAACGCGAAACGGATCGCAACTACCAACGGTTTATTCGCAACTGGGCTGGATGGAATCCACGTTGTTCCAACTCCCGAGCTAGAAAACGCCCTTGCCAGGGCTCGCTCATTATATGGCGCAGGAATGGGGTTTGCCGGTCTCGGTTTGCTCTCGTCAGTGGTGAAAGCGACAGTTGGGTTGAGGTGGGAACAAGAGGGATCTATGGCGAGCATCTTGGCGGTCATCGATACGGACATTTGCCAAGCCATCCAGGTGGGATTTAACATGCGACTTGGAGTATTGAATTTGCTCATCGACGTCACCAGAGTTGCAAAGAAGAGCTCGATGGGGGACGTGTGAGCGACATTGCCACAGCACGAGAGACGATAGGCAAACTGTGGGCCGGTGTGGAAGAAAGTTCGAGAGATGTCGCAATTTGGGGCGGTGAATTCCCATTTGAAAAAGCCGCCTACAGCATCGAATGCTGGAGAGTGTGACGCACTAAGCGTATCAGTCTATCAAAACCAGAAGAATGACCATGCTCTGATTCGAGTTTCCATCGCATTTGCGACGCACGGATGGCGCTCAATTGAGACACACCGCTGCCCGATGCGCACTCCTTGGGCCGCTTCAAGTGCCTGATAACAAGGTGTCGTGGGACGGCCATGCTTCGTCGGGGACCATATAAGAAGGCGAGGGTCACGACGTACCGGTTGATCAATCAAAATGGAACAGTCTACCGAATAATGAATTCAAACTGAGACTAGATAAGCTTGCCACTGTCAAAACCGACAGACAGTTGCATGACAGGGCCGTCGACAGAGAAGACTTGACGGGTGGAGGCTATTCGTCAGATCACCGGGTGCGGGAAAAAGGTGCCACAGACCAGATGACCCGCATCCCATGGCGACGTTGAGTCTGTACCGGGAGAAAGCGCGACTCGCGAGGCTCATCGTTTGGGCGAAGTTTATTTGCCGGACTTCCGGAGGACAGCTTTCCCTAAGATGCCGCGGAGCAAATACATTTGCAAAAGAAGATCCGGATGTCGCAGGTCTGGTAAGTATCTGAGACATACCTGGCAAGATCCGACGACTTTTCGCGACGAATTGCCTCAAGTTCATCCACGTGTACATGTTTGTTTGGCTTATCATGATCAGTGACTAGGAAGACTGGAGTCCCGCCGGTGTCATCATGTAGCCCGCGTGCAGAGTCGCATGATCGTGTTCCACTCCGCGGCAAGTCTTCCCGTTCGAGGACGAAACCAGTGGAGGAGCCAGTTGCAATGCTCGAGCTGCAAGGAGAATCAACGGACCAAACCTCAACGTCATAGAATACAGCATGGGACAACTGTGAGTCTGTCTTTTTTCAATGATCATCTCCGAATTAGAACTTGATGCCAGATTCTACGGGGCAGGTTTCGCTCTCCACTCGAGAGTAACTAACGTGTTAGTAGCTGCGGTGCCTCAGTCCGGACGATGCGGCCATCGGCCCTCGCGACTCGAGTAATACGTGGCCCACCACAAGCGCAGCTCGATTTTGTACGTGACATGCCTTCATGACGATATGAGTGCATGTCAGGTGGCTGACCGAGCAGACTGACGTTCGCCAGCAGTATTCCACGAGTCGCATCAATTTGGGACCGTTACTCCCAGGCCCGATGCTATTGTTATTCCCTTGACTGATGTATTACTGGACCTCGGCTCGCACTCGCATCGGCCCCCCGTCCCTTGCAATCTACTGCGCGGCTTTGTACCACCCTCCTCAGTGCCGGGGACGCCGCCATTGACGATGTCTACTAGAACCTCAACCCTCGATCCCACTATTGAGGGTGCAGCAGAGACCAATCAGTCCCCTAGCAAGGAGGTCATCGATTCATACCTCGTCGCCTTGGGTCCAGAAGACAATCCGCAGTGCCTGTCCACCCTCAGACGGTGGGTCGCTGTCCTTGTCATCAGCTCAGCTTCTCTCTGTGTCGCTTGTGCATCCTCTGTAGTGCGTATTTGCTGTACCTTTCCTGCCTGTTGCGTCAACAACTCTACAAGGCTGCCTTTACAGAAGCAGGGTCTGCTCAGACGCTCCACGTATCGCGCGAAGTAACAATTCTTGCTATCAGTCTGTATGTTTCCGGGCTTGGTGCTGGTCCTCTTCTTGTTGGTCCATTGTCTGAGATGTATGGTGCGCAATCAGTCTCATGCTCGAAAGCTTGCTATGGACTTACTTGTGTCAAGGCCGAAACATCATATATCGGGTTTCATATGTCCTTTTCTTCATCTTCACTTTCCCAGTAGCATTCGCTCCAAATATAGGCGGGTAAACGCCTTCCTTCGACATTGTAAGCCTACTCATGAAAACACAGGCATATTTCTCTTCTTCAGGCTGATCACTGGTTTCTGTGGTGCTGCATTCCTGAGCGTCGCTGGAGGTAGTGTCAGTGACATGTTTCCCAACTCCACTGTGGCAAAGTGAGATTGCACGTTTCCTGGATCCGCCCGCGCTAACTTTCTAGTCCGATGGCTGTCTATACTATGTAAGTGCGATAGATTTCCGATGATGCCGTGCTCAGTGGCGAGATAAGATCACCTTTCATTGGTCCCATAGCTGGTCCCTTGATTGCAGGGTACGTATAACGATATCTACACTAATAGGTGCATCCTTCCTGACCTCATTTCACAGATTCATCAATCAAGTGAGCCCACGCGTGGATTCTTGGTTGTCTGATCTTATTTGATCACCGCTCCGCGTAGAGTGTGTACTGGAGATGGACATACTGGTTTATGCTGTGCTGGATCTTTGTCGAAAACCTCCTGCTCTTTCTGGTAAAGCGTAGTAACACCATTCGACATCCGTTATGATTGTTGATGACATATTTATGTCTTAGTTTGTTCCAGAGACGTATGTCCCTGTCATATTGAAGAAGAAGGCAGCTAGGTAGCTGTTCAAGCCGTCGGCATGTCCGTTTGCTCATATCACTGCAGGCTACGCAAGGCTACGGGAGACGCCAGTTATTATGCTCCGCTAGACAGGATACAAGGAAGCCTAGCCAAGTCTATCATGATCAGCTGCTACCGGCCATTCCGTATGTTCTAAACACCTTCATTTTATCGGATTTCGAACTCATGACTTCACAGAACTTTTGCTATTTGATCGCATGGCCCTCTTGTTGGACGTATGGTATGCAAACTCTACTCGATTAATGTTGACTTGCGTTATATTTTCTTGTTGAGGAATGCACTACTCTTGGGTATTCTCTATCTCGCATTTCAGGCATATCCAGTGATATTTGAAGACATCCATCATTTCAACAACCAAATGACTGGTCTCACTTTCCTCGGAATAGGGATAGGCATGCTCGCTGCTATATCCACACAGCCGCTCTGGAATAAGTAGTCCATTGTCTCTCAAACTCTGGGGAAGCTGCTTAGGAAGCCACAGACTCTTCGCTCGAGAAGCCATCAAGTATGATGGTAACCCACCACCAGAAGTCCGACTCATCATGGGTCAAGTTGGTGCCATCCTTGTCCCAATCGGTGTGCATCACCTCAGTCGTGGACTTCTGTACGCGCTCATGCCCATTTTTAGGCCTCTTCTGGCTCGCATTCACCACGTACCCACAAGTACACTGGGTTGCACCCATCATCGCCTCCGTCCCATTTGGCTCAGGCATATATTTCGTGTTCACATCGACGTTTACGTACCTAGTGACCGCATACCGTCCGATCGCAGCGTCGGCCATGGCGAGCAACAGCGCTCTACGATCCGCTTTTGCAGCTGCGTTTCCCTTGTTCGCTGGTGCAATGTACGGCCGGTTGGGGACAGTGGGGGCGACGGCATTGTTGGCGGGTCTCACGACGATCATGGCACCGTTACCGTGAGTGTGCTTGTATCGCGTGGACGTCGTTGGTACTGACTACCTAGTATTTACTTGTAGTTTCATCTTTTATCGTATCGGCGGGCGATTGCGGATGCAATCCAAGTTTGCCGCACATTGAGCGTGGCAGTCCTTGGCATAGAATTTCGAGAATCATCTCGTGCTTTTAGAGGGGTGCGTGGTGGAGCCGCGGAGGGATCATAGAGTTAGTTCAACGGGATTTTTTTCTTTCTTTCTCGTACCGTATCTATAATCACAGGTGAGGGTAGAGTGACGAAAATCTCAGAGGGTATGTACGGTAAGGATAAAAGATCAAAAAATGCGACGACGTTTGCTTGAAATAGGCATAATGTACATCTACTAGCACGAGCTGCCTAGGATAGGAATAACATAGCAAAAAAGGGTCAGATGGTCAAAACTGAGGTATATGCTAAACGAAAGGGGTCAGTGCGAAGAGAATAGAGGGACCAACGAGAGATCATAGAATGCAGCGCCGAACAATAGACCGAACGACAGCGGGCGCACAACTGGGCAACACACCCACAGAGATCCGAGTAAAAGAAAAAAAGAAACGAAAAAACGAAGAACGAAACCGAAATCAAGAAGTGAAAACGGGGGAAAGAAAGAAAGAACAGCATAGGAATCATAGCTCTTCATCACTCATAGCATAGAGGCTTAGGCTGGCCATATCACCAAGATGTAACTCGTGTTCGGGTCGGAGTTGGAGACTCGACGGGGATCCTGGGATCTCCGTCATGGAAAAGCTGGCGATCGTAGGCGAGATGTTCCCTGTTCCAGAGAGGGAAGACGAATGGCGGGTGTGGGCGTGGGCAGTGTGTCCATGCCCGCCGCCGCCGCCGTTGCGGTTCCCGTTGCATAGGCTGGAAGGTTGTAGAATACCGCGGGTCGACGAGGGTGGAGACGGAGGCGCAGACGATCCGGGACGATCGTGCATGGTTTCTTCATGCATAAGCAACGACATGTTCTGCGGTAAACTTGGGAACACAGACGACGACGTGCTCGCGCGCCGTCGACGAGGACGTGGTGCCGCCACTGCCACTGGCGCTGGCGAATCGCCACGGGAAGGCGACGTCGCGCGCGACGATCGGGGACTCTGGTCTACAACAGCCGCCGAAAGCCCATTAGTGGGTACATGTGAGAGGGAGCGGTGGATCGTTGGTCGACGTGGGGCTGCCAATGGGGAGGGCAAGAGCGCTGACCGATCGTGAGGGGACCTGGAGAAGGCCCTTGCAGGTGATGCACGCGATGGTAATACACCAGAGGCAAACCGGTGGATTTGAACCCGCATCTCGTCCAACTCATCCTCGAGTTCACGAATGCGATCCCGAAGTTGGAGATTCTCCTCCCGAAGGGTCTTAGTCGTCCTCTGCGAATCGGAGAGTGCAGAGAGCAACGCCTCAGTTTCCAGATCGTGCTTCTCCTTCATCAGCTGCATCGCGGCTTGCTGAGAAGAGGACGTGGCGGATATCGACGTCGGCGCAGTCGACCCCGAGAACGTCGTACGGGGGCCAGAAAACGTCGGGCTGCCCCACGTGAGGCCACCTTCTGAGGGTGTTGTCATTCCACGAGACACGCTACCGCCACGTCCCCAAGAGGACGTCGACGCAGCCTCCGAAAACGCCATCCTGGAAGGCACAAAACGATCCTCTCGTTCAGTGTGAGCCCGGAGGGTGGCGTATTTGCTGGATCCTGATGCAAGTATATTAGATCCGTCTCTGTCACCATCTAGGAGACCAGCCGCAGCAAATGCTTTGACCGTTCTAGGTCCAAGCCACTCCATAATGGGAGGTCGGTTGGACAGCGAGGAGGAAGGCCGTATCGAAGATGTTGAGCCCGATGTGGGGGAAAGGGGCACTTCCTCGACACTCATGCTTCGTTTCCGACTATAGAAAAGGTGTGGCCGTCGCCGTTTGTTGACCTCCAAAGCATCATTGATTTCGAGGCTGGGACGCGAGCTGGGCTGGCGTGCGGGGTCTGAGGCAGAACGAGATGAGAACTGGGATGACGAAACCTTCTCACTCTGAATTACGGATGGAAGAAGCGCGGGGGACGAATCTGTAAGGCGAGAACCTCCCGGGGCGTAGGATGATACATGTCGATGCGGCGTGACGAAACGAGAACTAGCAAGTCTTCGGGGCGGAATATCCGTCGATCCACGGGAGCTTGCAGGCGAGGGTACTTGGGAACTCGAGTGTGTCTGAGACGACAACGGCGACGGAGGTTGATGTCGCCTTTTTGATGAACCACGCAATCCTGAGGGAGCTGACGACCCGTCTGAAGAGTCACTTGTACTAGGCGGTGCAGTTGTCACTGAACGCATAAGACGCGGGAGTGAGGAGGGTGGGCCTCGCGTAGGATTTGCGCAGGACAAGGAGGCGGAACGCCTTGTGGGCGACGACTGCACAACAGCACGAGACGCTGACGGAGGAACAACAGCACCTAAACGGGGGGAGGTTCGCGGGGAGACCACGTCGACCCCGTTTGGTATGCGGAGTGACGACGTAGAAATCGGTTGGCTGGGGCTTCGCGAATGCGCTCGGGGTGGGGGACGACTGGCGGCAGGATTTTGGCATTGAGATTTGCCATTGATCCTGTTTGGGCTGAGAAGCTCAGCAAGGTCCGGATCTAGTGCACCAAAGTCAAGCGCAGCATCGAGATCTTCGTCACTGCGCGCTGCATTTACTGCGGTGGGGGGAAGTTGGTCAGGATCATCTGTTCCTTCCTCCACCACGATACCATCCACGCCCTTCAACCATTCGCTGCCGGTGGTAGCGTCCTCGACCTTTAATGCGTGCATCACCTCAGCGGCCAGCCTGGAGGTCGACAAATCGAGAACCGATGCTGCTCTCGAATCAGGAGATGGGAATCGACCCTTGCCAATCTTTTCGAGATTGAATGGTGATGTAGGCGTGTCATCGTCGCCATCTCCATGTGTCGTGTCCCCAAGATGCGGTATGTGCTTTGAGATGCCCGAATTTTCAGCCTCGATGATGGTGGAGAGGTCAGCACCCAATGGCGGGCCAGATGAGGGCAAAGGTAGGACTACACTCCAATCAGAGAATGAGCGCCTCAGAGTTCGAGAGGAAATACCGTAGCGTTCGTCGTTCGTTTGTGACGAAGGACTCAAGTCCGAAGTGGACCTGTTGATGTCGCGGCTTCGCTTGCGGGCCATCATTTCCTCCTCAAAGGTTTCGCTGGACCTCGCGATAGCGATGACCGGGGCTTGTTCCGCTCCTTGTGGATGCGAGTGAGTGAGTGAGTTCTTTTTATCATGCGTTATCCGTCGCAGAGACCCGAAATTGACAAAGTATGGTTTCGGCGTATGGAGTAGACTGGGCGGTGGATTGGATGTCTTGGCTGGTGCAAAAGGGAGGAAGTTGCGAATTGAACGAAAAGATGGAATGGAAGAAACGGGGGTCTGTGGCAAGGCCACGGTGGAAGCGAGGCTGGGCTGAGTGGTACTTTCTGACGTGCGACGAAGCTGGGATACAAGAGACGTTTGAGAAAGGGGAAAAGTAGACGAAACAGAGTTGCGAGAAGGGCGGGGCGTGACGACCGGTATGGAGGACTGAGACGCTGAACGTTCGATGGAGTGTTCGGCCATTGCTGAAGGAGAAAAGGCCGATGAAACTCCAAAATCAGAGGAGGAAGAAAGGGAGGCAGTTTGGAGGTGCGAGCCTCATGCAGCGGAGAAGGCCAGCTTCACTCGGTTGGACGTCGTGGCGTCGCTTTCCTCCGCAGAAACTCGCCGACTCGAGGAGAGTTGTCTCTGAAGACAAACTTTCATTGTCACCTACCTTTTTCGTAGCCGATCAATTACTCGACACGTGCCACTGCTGCCGAGCCAATCATCATCGTCTGGCGGTCCGTCCAGGGAACGCAACAAATACTCACACCACGCCAACACTGGGTTTTTTTATCTCAGCCGTCCACACCGACAGCAGTAGGGGTGATTCGTCTTCCATCGGGCCCGGTTTCCACGGTTCAGTGTTGCAGTGATGAAGAACGTCTGATGGCACAAGTGAATAGTGGAAGGAGTATAATCAATGCGTACAGACGGCGCCGACCACTGGCAGGACCTGCATCATGCATGGACAGCATCCTGGCGGGCGTGTTGAAGTCAGTCTAGTTGGATGGAAATTATACTATTTGCACCAGCTGCTCTATGGGAAACACTGCAAATTATACCAGGCTCACGAGTAGGGGAAACTGGAGATCATCATCATACGAACAGAGCATAGTCGACGACAGTGTACTATAATTCCCTTGCAGAGGATGCAGTAAAGGTTTGTGTATCACACGTACGGTACTCGTGATCCCTCCGTCACAGGAAAATCATGACTCTGAAACTTTTCCTACAGTATAAAGCCCCAAGACGTTCGATCCTCCGCTCCGCGAGGATCCAATGCCTCTATTAATGGGTTGTTATATCGCAGATGAGATGTTGAACCTTTCAAGGAGAAAACAAGAACGGTAAAAATATTGGATAACCAGATAGCCGTTGAAGAAGCTTTCGCTTCCCTGCTTAGACATTCGAAGGCGCCGTAACAAGGGGTGGCAGACGAATGAAGGAAAATGTCGTGGTCTGCGTCCAGAACATGGACAATGTACCGTAGTATGCGCCGAATGCGGCAATGATACCAAAGGCACCGCCAACTGTTGCAAGGTGTGGGTTACCTATTTTTCGAACAGTTGTATCAGTCATTTTGTCCAACGATGTTACAACACTGGATCCTTACCCGTAAAAGCATTGGCAGCGAGGAAAGCAAGAGAAACAACGGTAAAACCAAGCGTGCAGACGATCGGAAGGGTGGTACGAATAGCACCAATGCTGCCAGGATTGTCAACGTTGAACATAGGATGCATAGATCGTTCAAACTTACGCAAAGAGCAAAGTAATCAAGCTGTAACACAAGAGGTGAATACTTTTCTCTGTTGACACAAGACATACATACCACCAGATGCCAAGATAAATACCAATCGCATTGTAAAATTCTTGCGTTGGGACACCATCGACACTATACGCTGCACTGTGATCATCGTCAGCTAGCAGTACACGCGCAATACATCGCAGGTACCCACGCAAGACCAATCTGTGGCAGGTAGAGGGCGCCATAACTGAAGTTGAAGCCACCGTAGGTAGCGAAGACAGTACTAGAAGCGAATCATTTATACATCGTCCCAGACGATTTACCAGACCGTTAACTTACGCGCTGAAGGTGTTGCTGTTTAACAAACTTCAGATCAATCCTCGGTGATGACCTCAAAGCACTTACCCAAGGAACATCTCCCACATGCCAACGAGCGTTTGTGAGATACCCCCGTAGCTGCCAAGAAATAAGCGGTGGATCAAAACGGTATAACTCGATGAACACGTACAACGTCGCGAAGACGAGGACCAAGTTGGGTGTGTGGACATTGCCAGCGTGGAGTGTCAGAATGGACGAGCACAAAATAACCGTTCCGTAGGCGAGCATGCCCAGAGGTGCCTATGAGATCGATCAGTTAAGAATCAGGCAAAGCGTCCGCTCGTTAAAACCGCTCACAGGGTTGGCGTACGTCCTCTGGAACGGTGCCATCTGAGGTGGGGGTGCAGGTGCAGTGTCCATGTTGACGGTTTGCACATAGTAGTTGCCCCTAGCCTCCTTGTCGATTGAGTTGTCAGACATGGCGGATAAGCTACTGGAGGACGAGGGATCAGACGATGCCACGCAATGGGAAACGGGGGCTAGTCTGGTGGGTCCCCATCTCCAGCTTTATATTCGTTAGTCTTATAGGAAGCATCTGCTTCCCATGTTTACCCGAATTCCCTACCCTGCGTATCTGCAACCTGTCGCATGGGTGCGAATGAGGATATTGTATGTCACTCCAAAGTTCACATGCTCGAACCAGAATGCTATCTTCGTAGCACACGGGTTAGTCTCTGCCAGGCACCGGGTTGTGAGGTGTACCATCCCAGGTAGTGGTATAGGTGCCGATCACCTTGCGAAATTTCCAAGGGGGCATACGTCTAGAAAAAAATCATCGCGGGAGAATCGGTGGTGACGTCAAAGAGTTAAGTCGAGAACCCAGCAGGCACCCAGCATGTCTCGATTTGCTTCTTTCCGTCCAATATTGCTCCAGGGAGATCAAAAACCCAAGGGTCGTCAGTTTTTCTGGTTAGGTTTTCCAGCCCACGGGCCATGAGTTCCATGTCGTGTGTTGCTTAGACCGTTTATGTCGCAACCCCGATCGAGATTTGATTGAACCAAATGTGAAAATGACGAGTTTGGTTGACTTTGGGCCGCCGCATCCATCAGTGAAAACTGCATATTCACGATAACCGTTACCAAACTTGGACCAAATTTCCGTCGAACGGCCACGCCCACAGTCTCCGACTCGGAGAGATCGGAAAATAGTTCCGAATCATTCTTTTGGATGGTTCTTCTCATGCGGTCTCACCGTTTCCATTCCCTGTTGAACAGCGATCACTGATCCTGGGAAAGCCACATTTCAATACGGTCTTTAGTGCAGAGATTTTTGTCAAATTCACGTTTACGAATCGATGATAGAAATTGGAAGACTAACGCATGCGCGAGTTGGGTCAAGCCGCGCGACGGGCTGTTCAAGTTGCTGTCACAGAGACGTCAG
>JBBPMW010000421.1:0-18819 GCA_038090535.1 Tylopilus alboater | reverse complement strand
GTGGCGCGATCCTACGAACTACCCTTGGTGAATGTCGCGCAGAAAACGGTATTACTGAGGTATGCATCGTGTCACGGAGCAGCATGGATCGTGTGCCACGGCAACCTTGTTAATGCGCAGGCTAGGAAGAGACGCTCGAGATCGAGTATTTCGAGTCGGTGTTGCCCCCGCAACGTATGACGGCGCTGCCGCACGAAGATTGGGTCTCCTCCATTTCGTGTCATATACCGCAGTACGTCTCTCGCACGCGTATCCTTGTCACTGAAACGCACCTTTTCGCAGACACTTTCTAACTGCCTCGTATGACGGACATATCCGTCTCTTTGATTACACGCAAAAGCTGGTCCAAGACGTTCCAGCACACCAGGAACCCATCACCTCTGTCTGTGTCGTCCCTTCATCGGCATCAACAGACGAGTCTGTGCTCGTCGCGAGTGCCTCGCACGATCTGATCGCTTCCCTCACCCGCGTACCGCTCGTACCAGATACCTCACCATCACCCCAAACCATCGCCTCACTCCACCTCCATACCTCCCCTCTTTCTTCCATTTCCTCCGATTACACTGGCTCCCATCTCCTTACCGCATCCTGGGACCACCTCATTGGCTTCTGGGACACCACCATCCCCACACATGACGAAGTCGCATCCACGTCCGACTTATCTTCTTCTTCCGACCGCAAAAAACGGCGCAAGATTAACGGAGAGGCTGACCAGGGGCGTGGAAAACGCAAAGCCCCCACGACCGTACTCAAGTCCCACACGGCACGCGTATCCAGGGCGGACTTTGCCCCCGGATCGAATCGGAGGGCGTATAGTTGCGGGTTTGACTCGACGGTGCGGACGTGGGACGTCGAGTCGGGTGTGTGTGTGGATACAATCGTACGTCTTTCATCCTTTCCGTTTATAAGTTGCGCGTTGGAAACCGGAAAACTGATCTCGTACTGGTCCCCCGTTCCGTTTTCACCTATGTCTTGTTATTATTGTTTTTTTTTTACCACCGTCGTCTAGGCCGTCCCTGAACGACCAATGCTTGATCTGGTGGTTACACCTGACGGACACACCGTCCTCGCATCCTCTACGGACCGGACCGTCTCCATTTTTGACCTCCGTTCGCCCTCGCTTGCGAGTACAGCCGGCACGCTCATGCACCCTGCCACACCATCTTGTCTAGTCTATCCCAGCGCTACGCCAACCTTCCCCCTAAACACAAACGCGCCATCGCTTTCGCCCACCACGCCAAGTGCACCTCAAGTCCTGACGGGCGCCTACGATGGGATTGCCCGTCTCTGGGATCTCCGAAGTCTCAAGAGTGCCGTCGCGAGCATCAAAGCGTGGGACGGTTCCTCTAAAAAGATCTTAAGCGTCGATTGGGTCGGCGAGGTCGTTGGCGTGGCCGGGGAGGGTGGCGTCGAGATATGGCGAGTCAGTCAGGGGGATCGGGTATTGACCAAGTGAAGGTGTCGCGTGTCCGGCCCGATTCCGGGGGCGTAGTGGACGTGGTGGGGGGTGCGATGCAGGTGTTGACGTGCTTTTCATAGAGCCGTGGACCTGCAACAAATAAAAAAAGGGGAAGCGAAGCTAGTTCTGTAAAGCTGGCGTTGTAGTGTCGCATGCATCGGACGCTGAGTGAGTGTGGACGGGGAAATATGACATGCATGCCTCCAACCACCTACGTGACCAAGCATAGCCTAAAACTCTGAACCATGCCATGTTCAAATCCGCTTCTACGGTCACATTCGCCGGAGGCCTGCTGATGTGTCACAGAACTGATTCTGTCCGTTTTTCGGTCGGGCGCAATGAAACATCGATGCCGGTGATCGACGAAGTTGTCACAAGACGCCGATCTCGGCAAGACCTCATCTTTATCCCACATGCGTGTTCAATGTTCAGTGTCGAGTAGGTGCTAATTTGCACGCTAGGGTAGATGCTGCATTGGTTCGGTGACGACATGGCGAGACGATGGATCGCCGGGCTGGGGCAGCGCTCTGCGGGAACAATGGACTTCGCGTAGAAGGCGGGGTTCACATTATTGAATTATCGGGCGTATTCATTGCTCATCGGATCCGCTCAATCTCCCGAGGGCCGAGGCCTTGAGGACGCTGGGTCTATCGATGTGCTCTCCATAAGTGAAATATTTATCGTCAAGAAATGTCACCACAACGAAACAAATGAAAGCAAAAAACAAGAAAAAAAAGGGTAATCATAGGACCATGGTAACCATTCGGTAGAGAAAAACGCGAACGACACATGCCACTTCACAACTCACTCAACTCCATCTCTTCGCGCTTATGCCTCCTCTCCTCCCACACTTCTTCCTTCTGTCCGGATGAGTCTCGCTTCGATGTGTACTCCGACGTACGCATGCCGGTCCTATCCGGATAAGTTGCATCTGACGCGAATTCAATGTCGGTGAACCGTCCGATACGAATATCGCGATCGCCATTGGCGGTCATGGAGCCCACCGACGACGCGCTGCTGATCCACCCCTTTCCCTGAGCTTCTCTATAAATGATCAACAGCGGTGCGATCAACTGATCAAGCACAGCCAGAGCGACATGAGCACCAGAATTTTGAGTGGGAAAGTCGCCCCCGCCACCAAATGAAGACATGAGGCGGGAGGCGATTGAGCGACTCACCTGAGCTTCGCCGATGACTTGTACGAACGTGTAGGAGACGGAATTCTGAGTCAAAAACGGGATCAAGAGTAGGAGTGCAAAGGTGGTATAGAAGGCCGCGGACTCGACGACCATCGCGACGATAGTCGTACACTCGGTCGCATGACCTGGTCCGAGTAATTGGACCATGGTACGTCGGTAACGCAGTAGTCGAACGACGATGAGGAATGTTAGGACGATATTGATCGCGAGGGAGACACAAAGGTAGGGAACGGTCCAATTGATGGGGTGACCGGCGTTGACATAAGGCGATGATTTTGGAGAGGAGATCTGTATGAGGAAAAAGCTACCCAGGACTGTACAGGCAGGGGTGACGACCAAGGTTAGAAAACCGTCTGACGTGAGTACGGAGGAATTTCGATTCTCACCATAAGATGCAAGTTGCATGAGACCCGTAATGGCGAGGACGATGCGGCCCGAAAGAACTCCGAAATCTTTATAGATGATGACACACCGCCAGACCTAATGCGCACCCGTCATCATGATCAGTGTGTTAGCACACCTTCAAAAGTCATACCAGCATCGAGTCGCAGAACCAATTCCCAAGGACATAAGATACGTTTCCGATCTCATCCACACCGATCGAAAACATCTGTTTTTCATACTCACTCGGACCTCCAGGGAATCCGCGATAATTGATGAACGCCAATTGCGTGAACAGTGAGTTGGACCCAACTAAGAGGGACCCGACCACGAACAAGACGCAGACGTAGAGGAGGAATAGGAGGTTTCGTTTACGACTTGCGTCCTTGCGTTTAAGTCGATGCCAGAGGGCACGAAAGCAGAGCCAGAAAAGGGCCATGACGACGCCATAGGCCGCTCCGGTGAGGAGGGCGCCAGCGAGCCATGCTTCTTCTGCAGAGACCTGGGCTGCAGACTCGGGTGTGGTGTCGGACATGTTTGGAGGGGGGCCAGGATTGCCCACCCTTTGTCAGTGGTGGAGGACGTCGGGACCAGGACGGTGGTAAGAGAATAGGAAAGGACCGAAAAATTGACGCGGGGATGGTGGTGGCGATGTGCTAATCGGGCGCATGGCGGACAGTCGAATCAAAGTGGTGTCGGCTATGCACCGAAAATGATCAAGTTACCCTGAGGCTCACGTTAGCTCCCAAAGTGCCAAGCAAACGCATTTTCCGCCCCGGTCTGATGAGTCTGTCCAATGATTCTTCTAACACAGCTACCTGGCCGTCAGTTGGAATATCCTGGTCAGCGTCGGACAAGAAAGATCGGATAGAAAAATGAGCAATTGCAACTTTGACAAAATTTCGAGAGCTCTTCGGCCATTCAATAATTCTCCGAATCACCTAACGACCAAAGAATATTTTCTCCATCCTTTGGCTGAAAGTTTACAAAGTCGCACAACGACGATCGCTGTTTCGATCGTCTTCGGCATCATCAAATCAACACTCACGGCGTAATATGTCATTCAAGTTGGAACGTCGCTTGCTCCCGGTCCGCTGGGAACTTTAAGTAGATACGCGAACCTGAAGTGCCATTGAATCTCCGGTCTCATCGAAGGATATACCGATGCCGTAGCGAACCCATTAGGCGAAACGGGTTCCAAATGGTCGACTGCAGCGCAAAAGCCAACTTCGACTTGAACGCTCTACATTTTGAAGAGCTGCAATATCGAAATCTCGATCAAACTTCCTGCGTTCTACGATCAAGAAGTCTTCAATTTGGAACATTTCGCGCATCACGCTTTCGACTGAGCTTCTGACGTCACCACTGCGCCTGTAACCATTTCGTCTTCCGAGTCCTAAGAATCCTTATAGCCAAGATACGTTGGATCCGCACGCTTACACTGCCGTCTGGAACCATCCGCACACTAATACCTTATGACAGCCATCGCTGCTTCAAACATACAGTACACAAAATCTATCCGCTCCAGTATGTCGGTGCACTGACCACACCCGCCAAACCTAGATAGACGGATGATTTCATCGAATCATGTGTTAAAATCTTTGGCATTTGAAAAACTCCGCCTCGGCAGTCCGAGTTGTGACAGAAACCAAGTCACATCTTTCAATTTGCATCTTCCGAATCCCACCTCGACTTACAGCATGCTCACTGACAGTGTCGTTGCTGTTTCCAAGGTGCAGCGGGAGAAGCCACTCGAAATGACTCCGCGGATTGATCAACAAGTACCAAACTTTGATGGATGTGTAACTCAATTATCGTGTACTTCGGCGTTCTGGAGACGTTGCATCCGGTGGGACGTATCAAAGGCAATGAATATTTTCGAGGCAGCGTTTTGTCATACAGCAGACGGTTTACAACTTTCTAACTTGGTGGGATTTCATGAAAATATAATTGCAACCCGAAGATTCGCCTCCCAATTACCAGCCCAACCGGTGTTGTATCTCGTTCAAAACATTGAATTGTTCAGCGCGGAATGTGTCATTTGTGAGGGTGAGCACGTTCGGGTCCTCGAAAGTCAAGAGCTGCGGTGAATGATTGCAGTACTGCGGCCAGGAAAGGTTGGCCAGCAGGGACGGGGCAGCATCGGAAGGATAGCCATTTATTGGGACGTTCGGATTGAGGGTATATGCAAAATTGACTGCGGATGTAGGGGTCAGTCGGATCGGTGCATGGTACGGGCGAATCAAACATGTCACATACCAAGTGCGTCAGTGCCCACCCAATCAGAACTTCCTGTGAGGTTATAGAATCCCTGTAGGTCACTCCCGTGAAAGGAACCTATGCTCGGAGCAACTTTGTTTCTCTTCCAAACTTTATCAAAGACTCATTGAATTGGTACCCTCTAGTGGATGGACTTGAGCTCACGGTAACTCCACACATTTTGTGTGAGAGACAGATAGCTCAGGGTATAACGGCGTGGACCTTGGAAGTAAAGATCACCCTGGAAAGCAGAAATGCGCTTGTATTCCGGGCTGTTAAATGTGAGAAAAGGCAGAGGATGGGCGGCGAAGGACGCACGTCAGAGTGTCATTCATCCCGACGTCGTATGGAGATCCCTTTGAGAAGACTCAAGTTATCACTACAGATGAAGGGGGATTCGTTGCTCACTAAAGTGGGGTCCTCCGGGTAGACCATTGCGACTTTCTGAATTTCTTCCCGAGTGGCACCAACAAGGAAGCTAGCAGGTCGCATGCTTTGTCACTGGAGACGTCACGGATGAAGATGAGTGGGTTTACTTTGTTTTTATGTACTCTAAGAATTGATCATTTGTACTGTTTAATGCTGTCTGTCAATCCACGCTCGGAAGATATCGAGTCATGCTCACGTCACGTTGAGGCTGGGGAGGGAGAAGAGGCTAAACAGGTGGAATCACATGAATGCATGAATATTTCTGGGTAACATAACTCACGTTCCCTCATCATCAACATCGCCAAGAATCGCGGGTACCTGCCAATGGTTCAGCTATCATAAACAACCTATTTCGATGAAACTTACCCGTGCATATTTACCCTGACTGAGTGACTCCCTAGCCAACTGTCTCAAGAACACACCATCGACCAGCGGCCCCCACGAGATGTTACATGCCTGGTAGGAAAATATGGAAGGGGTCTTCAGGACCGCGTTTTGTATTAATTCGTAAGGGGCTTGACGAAGACAATTCAATGTGTCGTTTGCAACGGTACAGTTTGTTTGTGCTAAGAGGAAGTCGTAGTTGTCTTGAGCGCGTTGGGAGGTAATGTCAAAACTTGGGTATACAGAACCAGACTCCTGAGCGACTCGTTAGTACACAATGATTTTGAGTCGAACATGTGATGAATTATACCATGACCCCTCCTTGGAACAGTCCATTTAATTGACCGTCGTAAGCAACCATCTGTAACATCACAGAGATCGAACCGGCGCTTTGGCCCCATCTAGGAAGACAGCGTTAGATGCACTTGAGAGAGAATTGAAGCATTAAACTTGCAACACTCACAGAATCACACGTTGTGGGTTTCCTCCAAAGATTTGAATGTACTTTTGGACCCATCCAAGGGCAAAACGTTCTGCATGAGTGTCAGTACGTCTAAATGAGAAGATTAGCAGGCTTACGGTCATGAAGCCCGAAATTTCCAAGCCCAGCTGCGTGCATTTCCTTTCCGCCAAGGAATCCAAATGCTATTTGGTGGACATCAGCTATTTAGCCTGTGATTTGGCAAGGCGAAAGCCAACCATTCAATCGGTAGTTAAAAGAGACATAAATAACAGGTGATTTCAAAGCGATTGAGCGCGAGACGATCTGAGTGCCGTTGTACCCCGACGCATCTCCGCTTTCAAAGGCGCCTATTGTCTGAGTGAGTTTCATTTCGTGCTAGAGTTTCGAGTATTACCGCCGTATATCCACTACACACGGGTGTGATCTAATTGTCCTCAAAAATCACAGACAACTGACTTACAACAATGACAGGAAGATCGGCTCCCACAGAGACACCTGCAGGTCTCACAACATTGAGGTACAGACCTACGCACTCGTGTGAGCAAATGATTTGCCACATAGGATATGCAAACCTACAGTCCTCTGAAGCATTACTAGTTGTCGACGTTCCGTTTAACAACTGGTTGAGGTACTGAATTGCGCTACTGAGCGCAGGGTTGTCAAGCGACGCTCCATTAAGTGCAGGGGGTTGCTGAGGACAAGCATTGCCAAACTGG
The DNA here is from genome assembly GCA_038090535.1 of Tylopilus alboater. Taxonomy (NCBI): domain Eukaryota; kingdom Fungi; phylum Basidiomycota; class Agaricomycetes; order Boletales; family Boletaceae; genus Tylopilus; species Tylopilus alboater. The sequence goes on along the minus strand of JBBPMW010000421.1, from coordinate 11,529 downwards.
GTTGCATTTCTAATGCCAGAGAATGGCTGTGGGGCCACCGGATTGTTGAAGCGAAGTTGCCCGACGCTTCAATACCCATCAGACACAAAAAGGAATCGATGTGCTTGGAGCTCACGGTGGTTGTGCGAATGGTATTCCGAGGAAAGACTCGGTGTCTCCAGTGTAAGCAAATCCCTGGAATATGCCATAGTCTATGGTGACCAAAGGTGCACCCGATGACCCCGAGGCGGGTACTGCGAACGCATTGGTTATGAGAGCGGAAACCTGAAGGACAGGTGGAATAAAGGAGTGGACTAGCACCATCTGAAATGTGAGTCCGCAGTTACCAGAGACTGCCTGTTTAACTACACTGGCATGCTGGCATGTTTATAGATGCCGCACTCTGCCCTGATCCTGGTCATCTTGGGTATACGTAGGGTGGAACACGGATCGGCCCGTGTGCCAAATCTTCTACAAGCACCCTTATCGGCGTCTCAACCATGCGGGTGGGGGGCGCGTAAAGTGGTCCGATGTGCCACGGGCGCCTCACGGTGGATGTACGAAGGGCCGCCATTCCGAGGAAACTCGTGGTCTTCAAAACAGAATTATGTAAATGTCTGGCTGGCCTTGATCAGGTACTGGCTGTAAGAACAAACGCCTGCGACATGAAGGTACCATTTAAAGTGTGTATCTACTCGTGCAGACTGCTGGCTCACATAACACTGGCAGACTTATGAACAACGCGATCTGTTGGGTCATGGACTCGACGCATACCTGTATTCTTAGGCGATCGAGATCTGAGTGTGGAGCACGGATCAATCCGTGTGCAACATTCTCAAGTATACGCGTCTGTAGGAGAACGATAGTAGACATCGCAACCGTGCGGACTGACGTCGGCCGTCTCAGCTGACGGGCTTGGCACCCGTCCAATTAGCACCCGTGGGTTCTCGACACACGAAAGTGGTCAGTCTGATGGCATCAGTACTAGTTTAATTTATGAAGTTACCTTTGGGTGGGTTTTGATTTTCCCCTCGACTGCTCAACATTCCAGGAGCTCATTTGCAGTGGCATTACTCCTTTAACGTACAGCGAACGAAATCTAATCACTTGCATAAATAACTTTGTATACGACCAAGAGGTACCAAACCGCGACAGACGCACAGCCAAATTGAATCATCTATTCCGGTGTTTAGGAGACAGAGAGAAACGAGCTCGACGGGGGTTCTGCCTGGCACCTGCTCTAGTCCAGTGGTGAATTGACGTACGTGGAAACTTGATGTTGACGACGCTCTGCTAGGGGTTGCTTGCTAAGGTACCGACACTGCCACTGCCGGTCGCTCCCTTTCGTTCCAGGGCTTCAACACTATCCAACCCGTCCGTCCATCATGGCGCAACTACACTCAAACGTCTGGTCTCCAAGCCCAAATTTACAAATCCATGCGATCTTGCATCACGTTCAAAAATGCAAATGCTTCAGCCCTGTACGTGTCACTCGTGAAAGTGAGCACGTTCGGGTCCTCGAACGTCAGAAGCAGGGGCGAGGAAAGGCGGTACTGCGGCCAGGAAAAGTTGGCCAGCAGGGACGGGGAAGCACCGGAAGGATAGCCATTGGTGGGGACATTCGGATTGAGGGTGTATGCAAAGTTGACTGCGGATGCAGGGGTCAGTCGGATCGGTGCATTGTATGGCTGAATCAAACATGTCACCTACCAAGTGCATCAGTGCCCACCCAATTAGAGCTCCCCGTGATGTCATAGAACTCTTGGAGGTCACTCTCATGGAAGGAACCTAAGCCTGGAATAAACTTGTTCCCCTTCCAGACTGTATCGAAGAATCGCTAAGCTGGTACCCATCGGGAGTTGGATTGAACTCACGGAAACTCCATACATTTTGTGTGCGAGACAGATAGCGCAGAGCGTAACGGCGCGGAACTTGGAAGTAAAAATCACCCTGGAATGAGGAAATACGTTTGTATTCAGGCCTAGTAAATGTGAGAAAAGTTAGTGAACGGGCCGCGGCAAAACGCACGTCAGAGTGTCATTCATCCTGACATCATATGGAGATCCCTACCGGAAAATATAAGTTATAATTATAAAAACGGGGAGAGCATAATTCGATACTCACTAAAGTGGGGTCCTCCGGGTAGACCATCCCAACTTGTTCGATCTCTTTCCGAGTAGCACCGACAAGGAAGCTAGCAGGTCACGTATTTTATTAGGAGAAATGCTATGGAGCAGGATGCAATTAGCTTACTTCGTCTGTATGTACTCTAAGAACTGGTCATTAGTGCTGCCGTGATACTATTGGTCAATCACGCTCAATAGAGATGGAGTCATGCTCACGTCACATTGAAGCTGTAAAGTGAGAACAATCTGAAAGTGCACGAATCAAATGGATATCTACTGGGATTCTCCGGGGAATAACTCACGTTCCCTCATCATCAACATTCCCGAGAATGGATGGCACCTGTCAAGAGTTCAGCTATTATGAACAGTCCATTATCACGAACCTTACCCGAGCATAGTTACCCTGACTTAGTGACTGTCTAATCGACTGTTTCAAGAAGACACCATCAATGAGCGGGCCCCACGAGGTATTAAGCGCCTCATAGGAAAGTAAGCCAGGGGTCTGCAGGACCGCATTTTGGATTGACTCGTAAGGAGCATGACGAAGGCAATCCAATGTGTCGCTCGCAGTGGTACAATTTGTTTGTTCCAAAAGGAAATCGTAGTTGTTTTGAGCATGTTGAAAAGTAATATCATGAATCGGAGATGCAGAACCAGATTCCTGAGCGACCCGTTAACACACAATGACTCTGACCATCCGATGAATTATACCATGACAGCCCCTTGAAACAGTCCATTTAATTGACCATCACAAGCAACCATCTGTAGCATTACAGATATCGAACCGGCGCTTTGGCCCCATCTAGGAAGACAGTGTTTCAGCTCCACTCCAGAGCATCAGAGCACTAAACCTGCAACGCTCACAAGATCACTTGTTGTGGATCACCTCCAAAGAGACGAATATACGTTTGGACCCATTGAAGGGCCAAACGTTCTCCATAAATGTATCAATACCTTTAGATTGAACATTTACGAAGGCTTACGATCATGAAGCCCGAAATTCCCAAGCCCTGCTGCCTGTACTTCTCTTCCACCAAGGAATCCAAACGCTATTTTGTGACGTCAGCTGTTGGGCCTGTAATTTTACAAGACGAAAACCAACCATTCAATCGGTAGTTGAAAGACACATAGATGACGGGTAACTTCAAACTGAGCGAGCGTGAGACAATCTGGGTTCCGTTGTAACCCGACGCGTCTCCGTTTTCGAAGCCCCCTGATATTCAAATAAGCTTCTCATTACCCAAAGTTGTGATACTTGTGGACTATTACCGCCGTATATCCACTGCGCTGGAGTGAGATATTATTATCTTCAAACATCACACATAACTAACTCACGATAACAACAGGAAGATCAGCTCCCGCAGAGACACCTGCAGGTCTCACAACATTGAGATACAAACCTTCACTTTTTGTGTGAGTGAATGACGTTCAGAGACTATATGTCCACCTACAGTCCTCTGAAGTGTTCGTTGCAAGACTTTGGGGTTCCAACTCTCCGAGGTACAGGGTTACACCATTTGGTCCAGGATTGTCTGGCAACATTTCATGGGATCCAAGGATGGGTTGTTGGAGACAAGCATTGCCAAACCAGGTCGCGTTTCTGATGCCAGAGAATGGCTGGGGGGCCACTGGATTGTTGAAGCGAAGTTGCCCTACACTGGAAGACAATCAGACGCGTAAATGAATCAATATATCAATACCCTGCGAACTCACGGTGGTTGAGCGAAGGGAACACCGAGGAAAGACTCGGTGTCTGCAGTAGAATTAAATCCCTGGAATGCACCATAGTCTAGGGTAACCAAAGGTGCATCCGTCGGCCTCGAAGTGGGTGCTGCGAGCGCGCTAGTTATGAGAGCGAACACCTGAAGGGCAGGTGGAACAAAGAAGCGGACTAATATCATGTGTAATGCGGGTCTGTCAATGCAGACTGCCGCCTCAGCCGCACGGGCATACTTATTGCACTCAATGATGATCGAAACGCTGCAAAATCATGCGGCCATCATGGGTTTTGCGAACCATCATATCCATTGTTAGTTAATCACCTTCCATTGCCATATCGTTGGTTGAAGCTGAGCGCAATTTGGTCACCGAGGAGAGAATCAGCTGAGTACACAGTATTAAGCAATGCTATACTGGTCAGCACGTCACCGGGAGACGCGGAAAGAGTGAAGAACGAGCCTTGTTTGTTACATCAACGATTGGCTAGGGCGGTGGTATCTTCGCCGTGAGAGGTTGGAGTGCACTGGGTTCACCGTAGTTTTCGCCACCGGCATGGGATTGATCGATGACCATTGAACGGAGGTGGTTTGTCTTCCTCGCCCTTGAAGCCCGAAGCCTGAGGGACAGAATTCACGACGCCTATTATCGTAGTAGACTGTAGCACTACCACCCCGCAGCCGCAGTTGGCTGACTCGGACTGGCGCGACAATTACTCATCTCAGGCTAGGAAGATCTCCCTAGCCGTAAGCCCGTGGGATCGTTTATTCGAGAGAGGGCTGTAGCCGATTTCGGCAACATGGGTACACCATCAGTGCACGTTGCATCCTCCATGCCATCCATCTCGCGGTTATCGATCATGTGGTGAAACCCTCCAACGTATAGCATGGCCTGATCCGAAGCTGTACGAGAGTAGCGGGAACGGGATGGAATGATGCTGGTCCAGTTGAGTGGAAAAGGCTGTTGCAAGGTGGCATTGACTCGTGCGGCATTGAATATTGACACTCCCGCATGGCGGTGGCAATGAACGATGGATCGATGATGGGCCCAGATCTTGTCGCACTGCACCCGGCCGATTTCCGATCGGAGTCCCCGACACCGGCAGTCGTGCCTGTTTCCCTACGAGTGCAGTGAATTACCCCCCAATGATTGTGATCAGCGAAGGATCCTGAAGTAAAATTAAATGAGGCTTGTCTCAGACTTAGACCCACGCCGACCCATCAGCATCACTGGATTCGGCACCGGATTCCCAACCTCGACACTCGTTTCCAGAGTAGAAGGAATCGGAATACAACTTTGCAGTATCGCAGGCAGTTATTCAAGCAAAAGCTCGTCTTTTTCGGTTCCGGCGAAGGTCACAAGACCAGTACTTCCGAAGCACGACGGGGTCAGTAACATCCGAAACGTGCAACTAGACATGAAAATTATTAAAGATGGTACGAAGGGCAAAACTCGATGCTCAGCATCCCCCACGACCAAACCTGAAGTTTTGTCAGTGAAATTTGAAAGTAAGGAAAACACCCTGAAGATTATATTTTACAAGTTTAGTCTCACATTTGGGTCAAGCCTAGTCTATAGTGCTAATACTGTCATACCAAAGGCTCTCCGCTGAAGATCGGATCTACTTATATCGGGCTCGCTCGACAGTATTCCGTCGATGCTTATGAAACACAGTATGTCCTTGGGATGTTCGTCAACGTTGTGGGGTTTCGAGACGGGCCCTGGTGGTTGGTTTATGATCGTTATGGATGATCTCATGCTTCAGCGATGAATTACCAAGAAACTCAGTGGAAAAACCAGCGGATTCCACAATGCATGTTTCATACATGACGATATTCGGGATATCAACGCCATGGTTTCCACTTGGACGAGATGAAATTCAGGATTATTGACTTTGATTGCGCAGGGAGAGTAGAAAAAGTGAAATACCCGTCGTTCATGAACAGGGAGATGTGGAGGTCAATCGATGCGATCGAGGGGCAACCCGTTCTTGCATGAGATACTGCTTGCATTGGGCGTTGTGATAGCTACGTTATATGTGCGATACAGTGCAATTCATCCGCGATGTTTTGCCAAAATGTAGGGTGCTCGGAGCGCGGAATTAGCCAAGCAAAGGCATCGGTACACAGGGAGGGACTACTCATGGCTACTCCTTATTTTGCTGTCTAAATTGTTTTGCCCACTAATTTCTCGGTGAACCTTCAAGAGCAAGAGAGAATGGTGAATTTTCGTACCAACATCGAGGGTATTGGACGATCGGGAAGAATGTGCCGGGTCTGTCCGGATGCTAGCCGTGAGCACCAAATCTGGTAACGAAAAACACTCCACACCTCTCGCTCTGCGCTGACAGACCATACGCCGTATGCAATGGCGAGGATGCCAGTCATGGTAATCGCTGTGTTGCTTGCCCAATTCGCAGGACGAGTCCACCATCCACCTGTCAGTTACTGTCACCAGGCCGGTAGTGAGATGCGTCCATTCCAACGAACCTGATGGCGACCATACATGTTTTGGGTACGGGTAACGCGCTCCACCACCCTGTGCAAGCCAGTGAAACCTGGTAAATGTTGAACTGATGTTTGAGACATACCATGATTGAGATTCTGTTGGGATACGTTTCAAAGTGGTTGAAGTGACGAGAATGAAGAGGAGACCCTAACCTTAGGCCAAATTGACTCCCGCGTCAATAGGCGACCATACACTTTCTCACGAGCTTGAACTTACCCAAATACTTATCGCATCATTCCTTCCGACTGGAAACACACCTACGCATTAAATATTGTTCCTTGTCCAGCTTGTCGTTAAAACGCTCCTCCAAGGCTTTCAGAATACTACGTCATTAACTATCCTCGCGTGTGAATGCACAGCCTGACGGCTGCCGCGAACAGGTACACTGAGGGTGTCGCGTGTTCAGCTCTCCCGGTATCATGGGACTACTCCGGTATCTTCATCCACTGCCAGGCCAGCCAGCCTATCGCGAAAACCAGATTTTGTCGCTCCTCGAGTTGGCAGGCTGGCTGCCATGTTGTTGATGGAGCGATGTGAACGGTTCAGCGTTGCACCGTTATCCACGTGTCCACCCCGGGGCCCTGCATTCTGTTCCACTGATTCTTGATGGGCCTGTCCGATGCCACTGATCATCGCCTGGGTTACAATATCGGTGCATCACTACGAGTGTGGCAGCGCTTTTATTAGTCGCATTCACACATTCCACATCTCCAGGAAGCCGTTGTAACTATTATCGCGGTGGACAATCTCCTCGATTCCGCCCGTATTATAAACAGTTTAATACCCGAATTAAACGTGAGTGGTTCATATTCTTGAAAGCCCCTTTGTACTCATCCGTGCTCCCGGCAGCCGCACTCGTTTTGAAAGAGTCATCACTGGCAGCTCGCAAAAGCCTCGTGTGGGCAACATCCGAGATCGCAACACGGTAGAAACCCCACCAAACCCCAGCGAATGTTCTCTACATTACTGGAACAGTGGCGCATCATATTTATCTGTCATGTGGCGGTCGACTCACCCTTTCTCTGTCAAGAGTCTGCCACCCAAGTGGAGCAAACAGGAATAGACGGCATAGCTTCTTTTTCTCGAATGCTTGTCGTGGCAGTTTGGATTTGGGCGTCCGCGTCAATGGATGTTCCAGGCTCCTGCGTTCTTATAACTGGAGGCCATTCAGTGGTAAGGTCGAGTTTCTAACCACCCCATACCTTGAGTGTCGGTATGTCTTCCGAGGTTTCTGAGCTTGAAATTTTGCAATTGCTCGACTACATTCTCGGTGAGTGTGGACCATTGAAGGAGATGCCATATCCTTCTCGAGCGGTTATATATCTCCTCACTAATCTACTGTCTGTGCAGTTGCAGCAGCAGCAGCGGTTTGTTATGACTACAGTACGCATATCAATTTCTGTGCTTCGCGATCACTAATCATTTTCCTAGTTCTCACCTTTTCACGTGAAGTATGTGGTAGATATTCTATTCCCAACTTCTCCTGACCGGCACATAGATAGAGCTGATATGGGTATGGAGCAAAGTTCTGTGAAAGGATATACGCCAACTCTTTTTAGATGAAGCCCTGGTCCATTATGTCCACTCTCTTCGTAGTGGTGATGTGCTCAAACTACCTAATGCCCCCTTGAATTAACCCGCATCATCACATTAGGCACGCTATCTCGGACTTGCACTTGCAATGTATGTCGCGATATTTATATGAATTGCTCAGGCTGCTCATGGAAGATATCAGTGCTCTCGGATTCGGTATGTCACTCAGCTTTCTCAAAGATCGATCATGAATTGTTTCTGATAGGGTCGGGATATGGCATGTTCTACATGTCTGGATTGGTGAGTCCTTTGTTACATGTTGACTCCTGACTGAGTTCAATCTAGGCGTGAGTTTGATTCCTAACAGCTGTCTGCGAGAGCAATTCACAATGACATTTAATTCTGCAAAACAACAGATGTACGTTTGCACAGTAATATCATAGGACATATCGACTGATTACTTTCTCTCAGGCATAGTCATGGTGCAGATTCTCATGTGGGCAAAACTGATCTACATTCTGGTGGTGGACGGTCCGTAACCCCTTGGTTACTTTGAGGGTGTTAGTTTCATGACTCATATACAGTGATCATGATTCTTCGTGTCTCAGTCATGTTCAATCGGCCAAAAAGGACAAGACAGATCCTCATCTTTCTGTACTCCCTAGTGACTGTCAATACTATCGTCTTCAACATCTTATGGTATGACCCTCATAACAACCTTGTTGGTACGCGTCCTGGACACATACAGTGGCTTTGTGGTGACTTCGCTATATCATCAGTCGCGCCCGTTGCTGTCATTGATGGAACCCTCTGCGAACCCACGTATGGCCGTAGTGAAATTGCCTCCATTTACGATGGTATTCCAAGAGGGCTATTCGATATTCTGCTGATGGCTCTGGCAATCTATCGCTTCACCATGCACTCCATCGAAACACAAAGAATGATGGGGAGACAGAAGATCAACAAATACATGATGTTACTACTAGAGCACAGTGTGCTCTACTTTTTCTTGTGCGCAGGGTTCTCTCCTGAGAATTGGCATGCTGAACGCTCACGTCAATGCTTAGAAACTTTGCATACGAGGCTCTCGCGGCCGGGACATTGCTCCCGTCGACTCCGGTGAGCAAATTCTTATATGATAGGTTGCATGGAAAGATTCCAATGTCTGTGTAGATTCTATATGCGGTGCTGGTCACACTATACATGAATTCCGTTCCGTTCATGATTTACCCCCGCCTCGTGTTTAGTATGAGGGGTTATCGGGTTACATCGGGTGCATTGCATGTCGGCAGCGAAGGTTCTGGATACCCGCGTTCGCATGGCCACTCTAAATCGTCTAGTGTCCCCGCGACCCAGAATGAAGGGCATGAATTGTCGGAGGTAATGTCTCCGAGGGCGTCCCAGCATACAAGAGGAGAGTGTTGCTAAAGTCGGAGACAACGGCTTCCAGTGGGTTAACTTTTCGCGGCCAGACTGCCTCTACATATGTCTTTTAATTTTCTCGGGAGGATCTCGTCGAAATTCGAATCTCAATTATGTACGAAACGGGGTCGTTAGTAAACCGTATCGAAAGGGGACGGCAATACAAAGGTAGATCATCAATTGTGGAGTGCATGGCAATGTAAATATGTCGACCAAACGACAAACTCATACTTTGGCGAGAGAAGAGACGGATTTGCTACAGCATATCTCCTAAGTGCATAGTAAAGATGATTGAACTGTTGTTTCTGAATCTCCGTCCCATCTACTCTGCGACTCGGCAAGTTCCAACACACTTGAATTTTTGAGTCTATTGGGCGCAGATGGTCGGTGCACTCAATACTCAGTACTCAGTGACGTGCCCCTCAGAACGCAATGGAATTTATGAAGGAGGTCTGAGACCTTGGGGCCCCGTCGCGGACATTTGTCTCGGACTCCGCGGCGTTCACAGTGGATTGTACGTGTTTATTACCCTCGTGCGAGAGCTTCGCTGCGACAGTGCGACTTGAACTTGGAACACCTTACAAACCCAATCACGTCGATTAGCCCTCCTCGTACGTGCACAAGAGAAACGTGCAGCTGTACTAATTCGCACCGCCAAGCTTTACATCCATGCTGTGCGGTCTAGGACGTTCAAGGAAGGATTCTTCCGCAGATAACCACAATGCTTACTTGGTAAAGAAAAAACACGGTACATGCTGGCCCAATCAAGTCTAGATACCATAGTTTTCTCAATTTCGAAACAACTTCCATCAGTTATCATGCGCCCACAATGGCTGCGTTCGGCCTCCCACATTCGGTTTCGGTATCTGGCCACGAGGCGCCGAACAGCAGCGCCGGTACAGCTAAAGATTGAAGATAAAAATGGAGAGGGTTTCGCACAACAACTTCTTGCTCTCCTCTATTCTCAGTGACTCGCATGACTTCAACCCGCGCGGGTATTGCCCACCAACCACGCGGGCAAACAACGATTGAATATATCCCACTCGAAGAAGTGAGCGTGAAAGCATGGGTAGTAGATGGTACGTCGTTGGCCAAGTTCCCTTATCTTGAGAGCTTATCTTCCAATCTTCGGACACTCACGCCCATCCATCTCATGATATAGTATCTTCCCGCATAGTTCTCACTCAGACATTTTACAATCCGTCGGATGGACCCACGGGAAGGGCAAAGTATGTCTTCCCACTCCCGGCGAATGCTGCGGTCTGCGCATTTGATCTTGAACTGGAAGACGGATCGGTCATTGTTGGAGAGGTAATGGAAAAGGAAGAGGCCACGCTCAATTTCACTCGTGCAGTAGAGCAAGGGCAGACGGCAGCTCTCGTTGAAAGGGTGACCGACGACAGTAAGCCCTATTAACCCTATAATAAACTCTGATGTAGATGTTTTATTCGCCACTAGTATTTACAATCTCAGTCGGATCTATTCCTGCCACGACAAGAGTAGTAGCGCATCTGACGGTGGGTATCCAATGCGTGACTCGTTCTGCCCAAATAACTCACGGCTCTGCATGTAGTTCGTAATGGACCTCTTAGATGAAGCTCTACGGGATCACGTTCGACTGCAGCTCCCGATGCAGATTGCTGAGCGTTATGGGACACCACCTGCAGCCATGCACAACACTTCTGCTGCTGATCTTCGCACCCGGGTTCATATCAGCGTCGACGTCCAGACGAGCGATGTCATATATGGTATCCGTAGCCCTACACACCCCATCGCCCTCCGACGCTATAAGGGACGCTCTAATAAAAAATCTCAGCGGCGTATGTCCGCAGTCTGGGAGTCATCCCAATTCTTGACCAGGGACTTCGTAATCACCATACACGCTGAAGGATTGGACAAGCCCAGATGCTTTGCGGAGGTGCTCGATGCGAGGAGGGATTGGGACGGGGAAGGTTCCACCATCGCAATGCAACTGACCCTTGTTCCAAAGTTCCAAGCCCCCAAGATTCTTTCACAGGAATATATTTTCATCATTGATCGATCCGGCAGTATGAGCGGTGCTTCGATTGAAACAGCCAAGCGAACGTTGATAATGCTACTTCGTCTCCTGCCTACTATGCGGACTACATTCAATATTTTCAGCTTTGGCAGCGAAGTCACAAGCCTATGGCGGAGCAGCCGTGAACTCGATCAAACTTCCCTGGCTGAAGTGGTATACTTCTACCTAAATATACTTATTTATTAA
>JBBPMW010000420.1:0-18865 GCA_038090535.1 Tylopilus alboater | reverse complement strand
ATGCACATTACTTCCTCGGACCAGTCGCTGGCGAATCGTCCACGCCAAGAGGTGTGCCAACGCACACCACTATCACTTTGTTCACGTGGAGATGGGTGAGTGATGCTGCGATCTCAGCGGGTCATGACAGCAGACCGATCGGCTACCAAGCTGGTAGATCGACATGCTATGGGTATGTTCCGCGCCAGAGGGAATCGGGCGGCGCCAGTCCTGAAGTCGGGTGGCGCCCCCGGGAAACGTGTTGATGGGCCAGGACCCAAGCAGAATTCCAGAAGAAAAAAATATTACTGTGTTGCGGCGCCTTCGTAGATTCAGACGGTTCCATGACGACTCGGGCAAACGTACTGATGGAACCAGAATCCAAAAGGTTCTAGAAGAAGATAAGGTGTACCGTGCCGCTGTGGCAGTACTCAAGTTCGTCAAACCTTGCTGATCGTGGACGGTTCCATGACGACTCGAGCCTGAAATCATATTCCGGATGGGGATTGTGTGGCTAGCGATCCGAGCTCGGCCCACGATCCAGGAGATCGCTGCGGAAATGGATGATATAGGTGTATAGTTCCCGATTGTGTAGAGGGTATCTACTCGGAAGAAACGGGCGGCAGAGGGTGCGCCAACATGATCGGAAGGATCTGTAACTTTTCCTTGTCCCACTTTGCATGCTACGCATCAAAAAAATGTCCGAGAAACGCGCACGGCGGAGAGAACACGTACCACTCCAGTCGTGTAGTAGATATCGCTCTCGATAAGCTTACGAGCGGCTTCCAGACTATCCGCCTCGACGATGAGACAGGAACCAAAAAACTTTCGATCAGCGGGGTCCGCGTTGGCGGAATCCGAGGTCAGGACGCCTCCACCGACACCTGTGCGTGTCATCACGCCGCAGATCAGAAGACGCTCTCTGTAAAGCGCCGGCCGATGCTTACGAAGAACTCCATCCCTGACCAACTGGCGCACATTCTCGAGATGATGCGATCGCACGGCAAGACGTCTCTCGTGCGCGCCCGCGTCCGCGTAATCTGGTGCCCAAACGATAAACTTGGTCAGGCCTAGATTGGTCGTCATGGCTGCCAGGGAAGAGTAAAGCGAGGTGAAGTAGTACTAGGGGACGACCGTCACGGTGACATTACGCCCCAACCTGCCAGTGGGAAAGTCCAGCGGACGTAAGCAGCGATTAGACCGCTGTGGGAACCAACGCCGCCCCGTGACAATGATACAACAAGCGTCCCAGTGAGCGAGGAGGAGATAAGACGGCCCGGAATCGCCGGCCGCGACCTAGAGGCGCCTAAAAGTGAGTAAGTTAAGTTTAGTGTCACGTCAAGTCCCCATCTGCACACTTGGCAGTCCACAGGGGTCCGAAAAAAATTAATTTGCGCGCAGGGCGCGAAAAAAATACTTACACTACGTCGACTCATGACAGCAGCAGGGGTGAGGATGAAAACACCTTCCGAAAAAGGCAAGTCCATGAAGTGCAGTGCAAACTCTGGTTACCCTACTAGATCTGTGGTCGGATTGTCTCTGCATTGAAGGACACGAAACTTTGTCACATCGCCGCTTTCCACGAGCCATTCAACGGGTTCTGATCGGGAGATGTGACTGACTAAAAGAATTGCTTGCCGTTCCTGTGCTATTCCCAGTCCTGTGTTGGCCGACCGTTCTCACAGTACTTGACGCGCGGAACATTCAAAGGTTTTACCACTCGACCACGATCATGATGACGGTCTTCCGTGCGTTCATCTCTGAGAGCGCGTCAAGGTCCGTCCTTTACCGATCTGGAAACACACGTTCTCAGCCACTGCGGCGTTTTTCTGCGAGCGTTCCGAGGTCCCGTCCCTACCTGGTGTGGGCCCCAGATCAAACCGATGACGGCGCGCTCGCGCGGAGAATGGCCGTCCGGCCGAAGCACTTTATCACGGCAAACAAATACATCAAGCAAGGCATGCTGAGTGAGCTCGACCAACCCTTATGCGTGAGATGTGCCGCTTCCCCTCCCCGCTGACGCGTCCTCTCGTAGAAGTGGCCGGTGGACTGATTACCCCGGAGAGCCAAGACGCTGCGCCCGCGGATAGGAAATTCGTTGGCTCGGTCTTACTATACGAAGCCGACTCAATTGATGACGTCAGAAAACTGGTCGAACAAGATCTATACTGGACGGAGAACGTCGTAAGTCGGTCTACGATCCCGTTCCGCTTGTCTCTGAGTGTTGTGGCATGGACTGTTAGTGGGACAAGGAGGAGCTATTAATTCTTCCCATGGTGATGGCCACGACGCTCCAAGACAAGGCGGGAATCACACAGCCGACCCCAGAAGATTGATGACTCGGTGTTTTGCCCCGATTGCCATATAGCTTGTTGATATCAAATGATGCACAGGAGGTGGATTGCAGAAAGAATGCACTGTTGATTCTTAAACCTGTGCCATGTGACTATCATAATCTCGGGTGAACTGTGGTGAATCCAACTGGATCATACATGACGCGGATGACATCCAATGCCAGGGCGCTCAATTCCACCAGTCTCACATTGGAATTCCAGAACGCCACTTCGGATCTCTTCAGCACTCCCTCTTCGATAGCCTTGATTTCCGACACCGGCCATTGACATGTGCCGTCCATTTATCAAATGGTCACTTAACGCATCGCAAGATATGCACTACAGATTCTTGAATTGGATAGATTCACTATCCACCAATTAGCGCGTAAGTTATCCCATGGGAATAGCACTCACCGACCCCCAACCACAGACCTTCGTGCCGAGACTCCCGCTACACGCCCATCAGTTAGCCGTCTCTGTCTATCCCAAATTTCTCCCGCTTTCGAAGCGACCTCTGGCCCGCAAATACCCCGCACGATATCGCAATGAGTCTCTGTCGATGACGTGTTTGTCCGTTCGCGTATCTGCGGAAGAAAACAACCACCATCGCAGCAACTAGCAAAACTCACGCAGGCAAACGCTTACTCAAGTGGTGACCCCCAAACCGATCCCCGCGTCGTGCGGGCCAAAGGTCGTTTCGAGACCGGCTTTGGCGAGGCCTTTGTATGATTCCCTGATAAATGTGTCGAGAAGCGCCGCTAGATAGGATCATTTCATCCAACGCATGGTTCTCTCCGAGTTGGAATGATCGCGAGATCAGACCGGGCCACAAAGCATTGTTCATATCCGCGAGATCCGTCGGGAATCCCCTCTTAAGTCCTCTGTGACGGTGAGCCTCGCGTCCTCGTCGAATGGATCACAGTATGGATGACCTACCACCGAGCGACGCGCTTGCCGCCTTTTGAGAAACGACATAGTTGGAGGACTGCTGATATCTGTCGTTGCATCCTTCGCGATATAACACGCACAGTAGCTTCAATTTGCGGTCGTCAAGTTTGCCGAGTGAACTACCACCCCCTTGAAATTCTCCTGTTTGCAGGGGACATCAGGGATGCGGTAACTTGTCAAGGACGCCTGCCAGGAGTATCGGGCGGCGCAAGGTGACCGCCGTATCTCGTCGCAAAGTGTGCCGTCAGAACGAGATTCTCGCCGGAAGTGCCTTTGGTCACTTTGATGGACCAGCTCCGCGATGGCACGCGTCGTTCCATATGGTCCCCGTAATGGTGCTTGATGTCCACACGTTCAGCTCAAGGATATGGGCGTACACTCCGATCAATCGGCGAGCTAAGCGTGCAAGCTCGTTATGAAACAAGTCAGATAAACTGCCTTATGTGCCGGCATGTACGTCGACCATGTGCACTGAAATCTTGTGGGGGTTTGGGAGTACGTCACGTTTACAACAGACAGGTCATTTCCGAGGCCCATGGTGGATAGGGGGTTTGATTGCACCCTGCACAAGGACGTCAGCCCCTTGATGTGATGTGAGACACGGAGACCATACACGATGTTCTCTCGAGAAGGCATAATGACTTGTACCTATGTCTCCACTGATCCCGTAATCGTGCAAACTTGGCGGGCAATAAACAAGACTTACCACATCTCCAACACGGGTTTCTTGTCAACGACAAGGATTCGTACACCGACTCGGAGATATTGAATCTTCCGGCGATCTCGAGCCCGGTGTGCCCACCTCCGAGAATCACGATCGTAACCTCATCGTTCGGGAAATTGAGCTCTCGCTCCCGATCTTCGACCCAGATTCCACGATTGGGCACGGAATAGTGCAGTACACCGATCTGATGCCAACGTGTTTCGTAGGAAAAGCGGTGCACGAACGTCCCTGTACTTGAAACTGGGTCAGGCTTTGGAGGCATCATAACGTGAACAAGGAAAGGGCCTTCCAATCCCCTCTCTGGAGGTACTGACGAGGTATGCTGTTCCGGACCCTTGACCTGCCTTTGTCCTAAACACGGAATAAAGACGGAAGAAGACGAGATCTGGCCAGGGTCTCCGCGATGTCGATTCTCGGAATGCATCGTGCTGCGCGTGATGGCCTCCTTGCCGACGAGGTGAGTGCGAGAACTCTTTCCGGGTGCCATCGTCAGCAAAGAGAGTCATGATAGCCGGTACGTCGTTCTCTCGTACCGCTGCGGTGATAGTGGCAAACCATCTCATCGTTACCTTGTAGATGCTGACGTCATGGTCGAGGCCTAGACAGTCGAGTAGGACGGATCACATCGTGGACCGTGCCAGTGGTTAATGTTGAAACGGGGGCTGTGAGCGGACGAGACGGTCTCGTCCGCTCACAGCCCCCGTTTCAACAGAGGATATACCGGACTGGCACCCTGGGATAGCTGTAACACGACGCATACCAAACGACTCGCGATCGGCCGCCGTGCGAGGGAACGAGATGGAAAGTGGTCTGCCGAGAATCGAGACGCGAACCGCTGGGTGCGTGTGTCGTATGACTACATGAGAATAGAATGACTCCTGCCAAGTGGGCTCGGCGCGAGACTCGTATCGTCATGCTGCGAGTGTAGTTGCCTCGACGAGAAACTTGCACAGTTTGTTAGCCAGAGATCATCCGCAGGTAGTTATGCCAGCAAATCTACCCCACACACGTCAGCTATCATCCAGCTGATTCGAAACGTCTGCACGTCCAAAACTGTCAGCGGGGACGACAGGACTGGGAGCCAACAGCTTTCCTTCAACCAGGGCAGTCGGGAAAACAGGCCTCAGGGACGAGGCAGGGGCACAATGCCCCCTTTTTTTAATCTAGTGTACCTCAAAAGGACAAAAAAGGATTAAAAAAATAAAAAGGTACAGTACACTATCTCACAATGCCATAGCGAAACATTGGGACGAACATGCCAGGCACATACCAACATAGTACATCGTAATGCATAAGAAAAGTAGGTGAGCAACGCTATGCATTAAGAGATGGTGTACTGTTACTCGTGGAGCAGGAAACAAGTCCGAGACCCCGTAAATTCTGTTCAGTTTGATCCAAATTAGGTAACAGACAGGCTAGGGGTCCTTCTTATTTCCCCATTGTTCGATCGCGCGGGCTCAAATATTTGGGCATGCGAGTTAAACAAACATCATTACACTGACAACGGATTCATGAACAGATTTTCAGCGCCGTTTGGAAAACGAACAAGACATCTTGTCCATTACCACTCACCTTGCGGGTTTACCCGTATTTCGCCCTGTTGCTGTACAGAGTTTGGATTCGCCATCACGCCAGTCATTCCTGTGGTCCCACACGCTTGACGACATCAACACACCACCATGAGCAGTTCAAACTCGTCGAGCCCTCCGCTTCACAGAGCCTCTCCTGATTACGACTACGATAACCACAAAAAATCCTTACCACCTTCTCCCCCGTCCTCCAGCAAGCATTCGACATCCTCCAAGACGCCTTCCTCCCGCTCATCTCGGGAGCGTGCCCCGACTGCAAAAGAGCTCATGCGAATGCTCGTCGAGGAACAGGAGACTACGCGCGACCTCCAGTTGCAGCTCACTTTGACCACGTCACAGCTTGCGTTCGAGCAGGAACGTGCCGATACGGTGGAGCGCAGACTCAAGGAGGCTGTGATACGGCTCAAGGACGCCAACGATACGCGAGTTGCTGCTCAGGCGGACGCTGCTAGGTTGAGGGAGGAGTTGAAGCTCTATAAGAGTGCATTGGAGGAGGCGCAGAAAGAGATATTCAAGGCCCAGAACATCCTCAGAGACGTCGAGGGACGCAGGAGAGAAGCCGAGGAAGAGGCCTCCAAATTGCGAAGCAAGCTGAGGAAGATGCAGGAGGAAAAGATGATCGAGATGGCTAGGGAAGAGGGCAGGAAGCAGGGCCTCCAGGAGGGGCTCGAAATGGGGAAAGACATGGGTTATTTACAGGGTCGAAACCAAGGGTATATCAATGGGCGCTCAACGGCCTCCAGGGTGATGGAGAGGTACTTTTCGCCTCCATCCGAATCCGAGGTACGGAGGTCGCGAGGAGAACCAGACCTCCCTCCCGAGAGCGACCTTGCGTACACTGCAACAACGATGCGGTTCCCTCCATCTGGTGGTACCTCTTCACGTACTTCGTCATCGTCCTCGAGTGAGCAAGAAGTGCCGCGGTACTCTCGAACTGGTGGTACGCGGACGGGGTCTGCACGGACGACGATGTATTCGCCAGCCCAACCACATGCGGAAATCCCGCCCGATGGTTTCATTCCCGAGGTGGATGCTTCTATGATCATTCGACTACCACCTCCGCATGAACTCATGCGACCACCTCCAACGCCGACTGGCCACTCACCTTCGTTGAGGCCGGGTTCACCTTCACCTCGGATTCCTCCTGTGCCTGTTCCTGGGGATGTACCCGTGCTGATGGTCCCCGAACCACGTTCGCCTGGGAATCCTCTATATGACCTTTCGGGTGAACGACAGCATCGCAAGGTACGACGAAGGTCGTCAAGGGAGAGCGTGAGTTCTTCTACACGAACGTCCGAGCTCGACCTTTTGAATGCGCCGGAACATGTGCCGAGCCGGGGACACCGTGCGAGTGGGCTTAGTGTGATTCCCGAGGTGGCAAGCTTGCAAGAGAGGAGTATGCCTTCGAGTCAAAGCGTGGGAGAGGACTGCGTGGACGAGGTATGAGAATTGGTTCTGATGGAAACACGATGCTGAGGAGGCGATACAGGCGGGCTTCGTTCACGTGTCTATGCCTGCGCCATTGAGGGCTGCGGAGATGGCAAGTTTGAAGGCTAGATCACATTCGCAGACGCTTTCTGTTGATCAGAAGCGACATTCGCGGCCGGGAAGTGCGTCGTCGTTCGGCACGGTGAATATTACTATTCAGCCACCTGTGAGTGATTCGAGTATGATGGCAGCGCTGGGACTGATGGGTGATATGATCAGTCACGACCAGCGTCCAACACGTCTGCGACTACTCTGTCGGGAACGCGACCGAACCTGTTAAGTCCAGCAGATGCGGACCGGCCAGTTCCGCTCCCCCATCAAACGCCCCCTGCGGATGCAACGAACGACACGATCGTGATGGATTTGCCTGGCGGTGGACTCCCACCGGGGTTCGTGCCGACTGGACTTGCGACGCCCACTGCGGGAACGGAGACGAGTTACACGGGGGCCGGCGTTCCGCTTCCGCCGTCGACGAATGGGACGTACCACAGTCGGCTACCTTCATACGGGGGGAGTGTTCGGGGAGAGGCGGAGACGCCAGTTGTTATACCGCCACCGTCTGGGAGGTGCGGGCAAGAGTCGGACGATTCGTCGACCGATGCAGACACGCTGACGACGCCGCCACTGCGGTATCGTGTACCGTCGAGCGGGGGGTATTCTGCGGCAGGGGGCACGCCATATTCATATGTGCGGAGTGGCGGTTGGGCGGGACAAGTTGATAATTAGGAGTTATTAGAGACGATGACTAATCTGATACTCGTTTGCTTTTTCAACTCATGTGTCTCGCTCGGTGAGGGATGCCACAGCCGACTCGGACTAACCGTCTGCAAGCAAAGTACAACGTCGCGACCGAATGCGCGTATTCAGTCCTCTGACTCGTCCGTATCGCTCGCTTACCTTCCCTTGCAGTCCCCCATCTCGGCTTGCACTCCGCCTCCGCATCGGGCGACATCGGCCTCGTCCAGTACGCCCTCTCCCATGGCCAGCCAGTCAACGCTGTCCTCGACGGCGTCCTCCCCCTCCACGCCGCCTCCGCCGGCGGCAACGTCCTCGTCGTCAACTTTCTGATCGACTGCGGCGCGGACGTGAACGCCCAAAGGTTCGCTTCGTTTCTTTCTGCTTTCTTGTCCCTCACCCACCCAACAGACTTCCCCGGCGCTACTCTGAACGCAACCGTGACACGGCCACGCCCATCGTCGGCACGTCTGGCTCGACACCGCTCCACTTTGCCGCCGCCAACGGCCACCTCAGCGTCGTGCGCACCCTCCTTTCCCGTGGCGCCATCCCAGATCGTGCCGATAAACACGGAATCACCCCAGAAATCATCGCTCGCCAAAATGGCTGGATCGAGTGTGCAGACGTCCTCGCCCTAGCTACCAAGACCAGCCCCCTCTCCCAGCAGCGTTCTGCACCTTCCTGCCCCGTAGGAAAACGCTTACAATTCAAGCGCTCTGTCGACCACTCTCTTTCCGGTGGCGTATCCGATCCCGAAGCCAAGCCTTTATTCACATCCCCCGGCCGCCCCGACTACGAATCCGGAGACACTTCAGCCTCTCTCGCCGCACACGCGATCCCAAATCTATTTGCCCGCCGTCCTTCCCTCCCGCAAGCTCTAGATGACTCATCCATCAAGCCATCCTTCCCCACCCGCTCCGTTCGGCCCAGATCAGCCGGTACTGGTGCCGACTCTCGTAAACTACACTCCAAGCTCTCCCTCCTCAGTCTCTTCAGGAAATCAAACGTCGACGGTTCCAGCTCCAGCATCGCCTCCCCTTCAGAGTCCCCTGCGCCGTCCTCGTCACCTCCACGTTCGATCCCTATTCCAACACCGCATGCGCGACCTTCCAACACCCCACCCGTTTCCCCTCGCAACATCCCAATCCCACTCTCTGTATCACCTCGTGACACCCCTCATTTTCAGCCCAAACGCCACAGGCTGGAAGCTAGCGCTTCGCTGACCAATGTCCGAGCATATCCACTTCATCCTGCAGACCTTCACAGCGTGCTGACCGTTGAGCGATCACGTAATCAATCCGTCTCAGGCACCTCTGGACCCGATGAGGACTCTGGAAGCGCAGATGGCTCTGGCTCTATTTCTGGTACACCAATCAAAGCCGGTATCCTACGCATGCATAATCGCTCGCTCTCTGGTCACGGGTCAGTGTCACAACCCGGATCCCTCCCTCGCAACATCCGCTTCGAGAGGTCTGCCTCGGAATCCTCCCCTTATCCAGGACGTGCGAAAAGTCCAGTCTCTCGCGCCCCACTGGAAAATAGGATGCGTTCCCTCGGCATTGCTTCCCATGAAGACGAGTATGACAGGATACCAGATACTATCGAGGAGTCCCCGGTCGTACCAAGTGCTATTCCACCTGTCTTGGTGAACATCATACTCGACCATGAAGACGATCCTGACGAAGAGTACGGCGTTCCCTTGAGAAACCCCGAGCTGCATTCCACGCAAGATCATTCGTCAATCAAACGACTCCCTTTCAGCATCAATGTTCCTCCGCCCACCGAAGCCGCCCTGGCTGAGAGTAGGTTACGGGGGGACTCTGTTAGCAGTTCCAGTACAACTGCCACCGCCTCGACGTATCCTCAGTCGAGTTCGAGTGACGCTGCGTGGAGCATAGCCACTCCTAGCACTCCCCACCTCCCTGGCAGCCCACGTATTCGACCCGCGCTCGGGGGGTATGAGGCCGATGCGGAAGAAACACGCGAGATACACCAGCGTCCTCATATGCCGCGATTCCCGTTCGACATCGATATCTCGGGCATCTCCTCACATGCACAAGCGGAGGAACTTGTTCAGCGCACGCAACAGTCCATCTTGAATATGGAGCAATGTCTAGAACAGAACGTGAAGAAAGATTTGGAGACGGGCAGAACCCCTCTCAGTGCAAAGCTTGCTGCCTATGGAGAGTTTCTAGCCATCGAGAAGCTGCTGAAGGAAAAGGCCTCTGCACAGGCTCCAGAGGAACACGCGGATGTTGGACATTCCAACGGGTTGTCTCTTCTGTCCGCAACCAAACCCTCCCATATCTATCCTTCGCCAAGTCGTAAGTTCGGCTACTTGCTTCACTATCAGTAACTAACCTGAAACCAAAGCTTCCGGAAAGACTCCGCGAGAACAGCAATCTGAACGTTTGCGTCAAAGCTCACGAACAACTTCTTGTGATGATTCACCGGGCTTCGGGTCTAGTCCAACCGGTATCGACTCCCCGCGTTCACGCACGCCTGACGTTGATACAGACCTTTCCTCTGGTCTCCACGCTAGCATTCCCTTATCCCGCATATCGACGGCCCCAAGCTATGATGCCACGTCCGCGCGGCGCGGCCGCGAGCGAGACGCATCACGCAGCTTCCAGAAACTCAGCAGAATGGGTTTCTCAGCCGTTGACAATTGGCATCCTTCTCCCGTCAAGGGTCGCGCATCTAGGTCACCACCTCCGAGCCTACGCTTTGGTCTACGGACGATCATGCAAAGTTTCCAGGGCAAATAGGACTCTTTTCCTTTTTTTCTTCTTTTTATTACAACTGTGATCGCGCGCGACATCCCCCCGTTCTTAATTTATTTCTTGCTTTCGCGTTTTCAGTGTATCGCTCGTACGTGGTTGTTGTATGACGATCCGTCATGTATGTATTGTCCTTGGTTTCTTGGCTCGCGCTGTCGTGTATTGGCACTATGTAAACTATTACCAGACTCACAAGTTCATGAACAATCCAAAGTCTGTCTGATGTGCAATGCTCATTCGAAGCATTATAATTACCCAGTGTTCCTGCACTGAATATTTTTAGCAAAGATATTTTATGTGTTTTTCAATGAAACGGCTGATCTGAGCGCTTATCTTATTGGTTCGACATTCTGCAAGAAAAAAAGTGATGGCCCTTGCAGCGAATGCTATGGTTGCCGGTTCCCCCTTGAAGTAGGCACCCTTCTGATGCTACTGCCACCGTGCATGTTTTGTATTGCTTCTCAACACCGCCACAACGGCCAGTGGCAAGACTCTGCGGCACATCTCAAGATGTGCCGCAACCAGGCGAGAAAACCCTAACGTGTGCCCGTCGTCCAGACGTCCAAGACCCGGATCCAGGGGAAGCTGTGCACGCCACACACTGTGGCCGTGGTTTCATCCCACGAATCTGCCTCCATCGACGATCGTGGCGGCCTCGGACGTGCAAGAAAGAAAAAAATCTGTGTGTTCGCTTCCCAGCGCCTCCGCAAAGAAAGCTGCGCTTTCCGGCCTCCACGAGCGTACGTATTCGGAACGAGCGCTCGTAACCACGATGCATTTTTCTAGATTTTCGAATCGGTGTTCATCGACAAGAGCGTAGAGAGGCGCTGGTCTTTACCTACAACTGGTGGTCATGGATATTCTGGTCACGTCGGGTCACATCATGCGGGACTTCAAATTTCAAACTGGATCCCGTCTCACTGGCAGGAGCCTGAGGCTGGCGGCATCAGCGGCGCCAGCGCTACACCATCGCGATGCCGGAACTGAGGAGATCAAAATTTGTCACAGGGTATGACAGTCACCTCCCACCTACGCTTCGATCGACGCATTGATTCCACAGCTTGCCGAGTTATAAAATTTTCGGTACTTGGCACAGCGTGAGGTTTCGTCTCTTGGATTCATAAGCGCGATCTTATACCCCTTTGGGAGTTTTTTTTTTCCGTCGAGTTACAAATACAACATTTTATAAATTACAGTCGAATTTCTGTCTGTCATCTTACATCGATGCCCATGTGGGAAATGTGGTGTTTTGTACTGTCTGAGTAGTTTGCATGAGTGGCAGTGATACTAAAAGGTACAAGTCTGCATGAAGGAAACATATCCAAAGCACAAGCGAACGATCATAAAAATGTCACCCGTCCGAGCGACAGAAAATCTGACAAGTAAATCCGATAGAAAGTAACATGGCGTCCGCCTCGATCGCCCCGTCGGCTAGAGAAAAGGGGGGGAATAACTGCATCATTGAACGCGCGTCTAAACCGCTTGAAGCGCACCAACTCCGCTACAAGAACAGCCGCCCGTCGTCTTGCTCGCTTCCTTCCACCACTGCTGGCATTTTCATACCGCCCGTGCACGCTAGCCGATGTTTCTTGTTCGCATCCGCCCTGCTCAGCGCCATGCCGCACTGCGAGCACATCACCTTGACCTCGAAGTGACACGTGACGACGTGTCGCGGGATGCTCCTGCGTTGCATACTCGCAGTGCACTGGCCCCACGCACACGCGATCGTCTGGTCATCGCACGCAAAGTCATGCTCGTCCCGGAGGTGGCCCGTGACGCTCCTTTTATCGCCTGCGATAACTGCCGCGCATCGCATCTCACCGCGTGTCCACAGACATTGGAACGTGGTCGTGGTCAACGAGAGATCCCATCGTTCGCCGCGTGGTCGCAGTGTAAATGCTGCGTAACGTGTCAGTTCATATCCGAAAAAAAAAAGAAGAAAGGGGAAGGAAAAGGGCATTGGTGAGGGTAAAGAGGAACAACGTACGGGCTACCGGCACAGGATCACTCTGTGTCAAAGGCCGCACAGAATGTGGAGTAGCCATTGAGGGAAGACGACCAGTTGGCATAACTCTGCGTACCGAATGTCCAGTGATCACAGGGAAAGTAGCCACCTGAAACCGGGGAATCTCGAGTCCCGTTCCAAGAGAACCAATGGGACTACTATGGCTGCCGTGTTGCGTAGCAGTACGCACAGGATGGTTCCGGGAGGCGGGCTGCCAAGGCGTCCCAGGAGCTTGTCCCCAGTTCAAAGGTGGTGGTGGACGAGGCTGGGATACGGGTGATGCTCTCTGCACGACTGGAAAGGCTTGCTCTAACACGGGAGCTGCTACTTCCATTCCTGTAAAAAGGTTCGCCCACGGTCCACCGGCATCGCTGCCCGGAGTACTAAAAAATTGTCCAAGGTGAGCTTTGTTAAAGTGCTGATTGCCTGGGCATACACCCCCTCCGTATACACTGGCAGAGAAGGGAGTGTCAGGGAAAGCATTGCTCGGCCACGAACTCGTGGTGGACGCAAGACCAGTAGGCACGTAACTACGATGAGGTTGGCACGATCAGTTTTCGTCCTTGGGGTTCGAGACCTCGTCATACGAACCTTTCTCGGCGAGATTCATCTGCCCAATGCAATTCGCTGCTGGATGAATTGCTAATGACTGGTGCATGCTGTTGTTGCGACGACGAAGCGTAATGACCAGACGGTTTTCGATCATCTCCCCACCCGAAGGTACCACTGTTTGCTAGTAGTTAACATCGTTTCATTGATTAAGAGATGTGAAGCTTACTCGTTTGTGAACGGGGTCATTTTCCTAGACTCGTAGGTTCGTAAAGCAGCGTCAGTGGTGAGAAGCCAGTTGCTTATAAAGTGCTCTCCGGTGTGGTATATTCTGCATCTCCCGTTCCGGGATTTGAGGCGGCTCGGGAGGTGGATGTTGCCTGTGCTCCGAAATGGAACATATTGTGATACAGCAAAGTACGAGATTCGCTGCAAGCCGATATTTTAATAAATAAGTAGCATAGCCCGAAGATCGCCTCCTAGGCGACGGCAACCACGATCCCCCCCGCGTTCGATAAAGAACACAGGGGAACGGATAGTGAGAACCCAAAAAAATGTCCATTCCTGAAAAACAACGGATCGAATCGTGCCCTTGACGGTAGGAACGCGTCTACGTGATTACTTACAACTAGGCGGTGACAACGTGTTCGAGCTCTGCGGATAACACAGGCACCGGAGTGGTTCAACGCACCGAGCGATGGCGTATCTCGTGCTTGAAAACGACACATCCAGAAGCATCGCTCTGACCCATGCTGCGTGAACGCGCCCAAAATTTGAAATGTGAGGAGATTGATCGTAATTGGGAACGTACCCTTGCGGCAGAAAACGACCCATGGTCAACCACATACTCCGACTCGAAATTGAACGTCCATTCCACGGTATGCTTCCAGCACACGGCTGAATGTTGACGCGAGTCAGCTCGCTCGTGCCTGCTGTGGTCTTCTAGGCACAAACTCTCGGGCTGATGGACTCGGAGCACAAGAATGGCAAAATTCCATGCATTCTCAGATCTGTGGAGGGATCGGCGGACGTAGGATCTGGAATCACATCACAATGATGATTACTGGTCGCTAGCACTGCTCAGTGCCCACTGGAACTTCTGGTCGGCATATCAACGTGAAAGAGGGGCGCCGTATAACGAAGACGCCGGAAACCGACCTCGATAATACAGACCACGGGCCTCGAGGTTCGGATGCTGACAAAAAGTTTGAAAGGCAGATCGAACCGCAAGGGCTTGTGTGTCGGCACCGCCACTACAGCCGCACCTGCACCGCCAGCAAATCGCTACGGCAAAGGCCGATGAGCACAGACTCATGACCCACATGATACATCCATGAACGCGTGAACGCCCACTTGGCGACGTACCACTCTGCAATCGGGAACCGTCCTTGTCGGAAGAAACTGTTAGTATTTTTTATCATCTGGCGGCGCTTCCTCCCCAATTTGTTACAAAGGTTGCGCCTTGCTTATCGATCGAAGCGACGCCGTGGGGGTTCCAAATTTCGTGCTCACCGGAGTCGGTTTTGCTTGACAAGCGTGGCAGCTCGGCCCCTGTGCAACTTACATCGATAAGCAAAGCGCTGTTAATTGGGCGAAAGTTGCCAGTGCTATGCGCATAGGACACCAGTAAAGTCCGCTTTGCTCTTGCATGATGCAAAAAACGTGGATCGTGATCATCGGACGCGTTTGGAATGCACTATCGTTGCAAATATACACGAGGGAATGTACACATTAGTCACTTGGTTGTACCGTAGAGATAAACTTGAAAGAGCGTGTCTTCCTCGCAGCGCCAACACGTAACGGAGAGATATGTGTACATAGAAGAAATATTGCCGCGGACAAACAAAGGTCAGTCGATTCGTTGAAGATAAATTTGGCCCCAAGAGCTCCAGCCGAGGACCATCCATAATATACATAGCGAGGTCATCGAGAGAAAAAAAAAATCAATGCATCCACGCTTAGCGCCAAGCGCCTGCGGCAGGACAAACACGTTGGTGCTTGGAAATGACGTCCTGGCGAGACAGCTTCTTGAAGCACATAGGACAGGTCACCTTAGCCTGCAAGTGACACGTTACCATGTGCCTTGCAATGCTACCTTGCTGCATCGTTGCTCCGCATCCGGCCCAGTAGCACCTCGTTTGTCGAGCATCAGAGCCGCCGAAACCATGATACGAGTGCAAGTGGCGATTCATGTGGGATCTGGTGGCCTGCACCATGACGTTACAGATAACGCCTCCCTTCGTCCATTGGCAAGGGTATGAGGCATCCAACGTCCCACTATACGGCTCCGCAATGTTATCCGAATTAGGATGAAAAGGGGGCCCAGAATTGGGGAAGCCAGGAAGATCATAAATAATTGGAGTCGGCGGAATTTCATCCACGGAGCCGACCTGAACGTCTTCAGTGGACCAGGGGGACTGGTGATAGGAAGAGTTTGGATACAGAGTCGGGTCTAATGTAGAATGGTGGAGAGTAGGCAGAGAAACATCGCAGATGGCATTTGGAAGTAGGTCAGGTAAATGGTGATATGAGTCCCAAGGGTTGCATAATTCAGAGGGTTGGGGAAAGCCCAGGTTCCTGGAGGCGGTGGGAGTGTCGTCCGTATGTTCACGCCCTGCAGGTAAGTGCGGATATGATGGATGTGCGACTTGTAGGGGAGGGAATTCGTCATGAAGTGGCGCAGATGACGGGTAAGACAGCTGAAAGCAGTCACTAGAATGTCAGAAAGTCAGAAGGGGAGTTCAGGGACGAGATTATCGGTCCTCTCACTACGTATGCACTACATCAAGACGTGGAGTCGTGTGTGGTAATAGATGTGAATGGCTGCCACTGAGCAATTATCAAAACCTGGAGTTATAAGCATCGATTATCATACTTACGTGGTACCCACGCAACACAAGTTCTCTGTCCCGGAAACGATCGAGTCGTAGGGGTGGACCCGAACTTGATCACCACAGCCGCTGGTTTCGGTTTGAGGTCCGTGAGTTGCTACCCTCATCAGATGTCCCGTTACTGACCATGCCGCCTGAGTCATCGCGTAAAGTAATGTAGCCTGAGATATATGGGATGGAGGTAGTGCACGGTGATAGTCAGAGTCACCTTAGCTGGGGATCGATGTGATGTCAAAACGACACATGAAAATAGGTGCCGATTGGACCGAAGGACGAGGGAGACCTACAGGTCAGCGAAGATGCTGAGGTGTGTATATATAAGACACCGCTGAGAAATGACCATCGGCTAAGATGACTCGATAATTCTCCTGCAGCAGGGGTTATCTCATTATTGTTCATCCCCGCTGCAAGCTTGGCACCGAAGCACCCTGAGGAAACACGCGTACACATACCTATTAGAGGTCAACGGGGATAAGAGCTGAACGCGGGTGGTGGGAACCATCTTTCCGACGTTACGTAGGAGCCGGGATGGCAGATAGACGCTTGAGAGCTGATATACCCTGAAAATTTGTTCGTTCTATAAACGAATGAGTGTACCTCCAATAGGATGCCACTGATGGTGAGATTTTGAGGCAAATTAGATACGATTTGGCGATAAAACACGGTATTTGAAAGATTAATCTCGGAGGCCTCTTCCTAGGCCTCCACCCAAATTAGTAACCTTGACGCAGTACAACGGACATGAATCCGCTAGCACCGCACTCACAGGCTGACAACCTGACAATGGGTGACTAACCTCGTTGAATCAAGCGAGACGGTAATACCTGATACCGCAGCAAGTTGGGCTGGCTCTGAGAACGGCTATGCTAGCAAAATATCGACATAACGAAAGTCACCCGAATTTTCTGCGGAAACGGACATCCAAGTGGGGGGAGCGCACCAGCTTCAACACCTCCCAGCGTGGGGATGGAAGGACTCCGGGAATATTTTTTTGTTGCGAAATGTTGTGCTGTGTTGCGGTTCTGCGTGATGCATGAAGTATTATCCGATCAAACCTTGGGATATAACCTTCGCGAACACATACTTCCCAG
Source organism: Tylopilus alboater (assembly GCA_038090535.1). Classification (NCBI taxonomy): domain Eukaryota; kingdom Fungi; phylum Basidiomycota; class Agaricomycetes; order Boletales; family Boletaceae; genus Tylopilus; species Tylopilus alboater. The sequence goes on along the minus strand of JBBPMW010000420.1, from coordinate 1,753 downwards.
TCCAACGGCCTGTTAGTAACCGGGGTGAGGGTGGTCTAACGCCTGACCAGGTTGACGTTTGGCCTGATGCCGTGACTTTGAACCTGCCACTAAATCGGTCAAGCTTCGCCAAATATTCCCAACCGTGACTCAGTAATGACTACTAGAGACGGATCTAGTCGCCCGTCCTGTTTTGAAACCCACAGATTGTCAGCCGTCCTACACGGTTGTGGATTAACAACTGTTAGACTACTTACCTTGAAGCATCGACCCGTACAGCACTATCAGGTTTTTGGCAACATCTAGTACGAAACCAAGATGAAAATCGCGTGAAATAGGTGCAGTCAGTGGACATGAGGCAGGGCAAGGGATTCGGACCTGGTTCAACTCAAACCCCGGTATCGACTTTCTCCTTTCCAATCCACAGATTCCTGATCAAACTCACAAGTCGTGATTGGGGACTGGTCGTCATCGTATTTTTTCTGTGAGTAACTTACCATTTATCGACACAAAGTTTACTATCCTAACTAGTAACTCGTTCGGATAGCACATTGTTCAGAGCGCTTTCCTGACACGAGATCACCATGGCCACACCAGAGTGAGCACATCATCAAAGTGGTGACCTCTACCAACATCGTTCGCAGACGGGTGTACAAGGTCGCGCTATTCGGTGTCACTGGCAGCGGGAAGAGCTCAATCATCAATCTTCTCGCCGACAAGCCAGTGGCGGACGTATCCACCGGTGTGGAAGCCTGTACAAAGCGGGCTCGATGGTACCCAATCTCACTTGACGACAAGAAATTTCGATTATGGGATACGATGGGCTTTAACCAAGCCGAAGCGAAAGACATCAATCCGCTTTCCCCTTATGAACAGGCGCACGCTCTCTTGCAAAATTTACAGGATGGCGTTGACCTTATTCTTCTCTGTGCTCGGAGGGACGGAATCAACGCCTCGCTTCGTAACCTCTATTGGCTGCTGGACAGCTTTTTCTTTGGTGGCCGAGCGCAAATTGCCCTCGTCTTGACCCATTTTGATACCCCCGACGATCAATGGTGGGATCGAAATAGACAGATCATCGCCCGGAAATGTGACATCCCAGTCCAATTTCTCCCATATGCATGCATCACTACGGTTCTGAATGGGCCTCCACAACTCGATCCTCTCTATGAACAATCCAAACAAGCGCTGAAGGAGCTATTAGAAGAGCATGCTATCACCCCGACCCCGACCCCGCTACGCCTTGACGTCTCATCAGACATTGCTTCCGTTACAGAAAGCTTAAACGTACACTGCCAACTGAGCATGCCAGACGCTAAGAGATTGGTGGAAACCTTTAGGTCGCCAAAACGGCCCTTTCACGCGATACTCTTTGGAGAATCGGGTGCTGGAAAGAGCTCGGTCATCAATCTCGTCGTTGGCGAATCAGAAGCGCTGGTCTCCTCTGGCCTAAACAGCTGCACGCTAGATTACAGCAGTTACAAGATCAACACGGGGTTGCACGAGTTCCTGGTCTGGGATACAGTAGGCTTCAATGGGACACATATTGGGCACAGCGTATGCGAAAAGGCTATAGAGAACGCTGTCAACCTGATTCAGCATCTGCACAAGCAAGGCGGCGTCGACTTGCTTGTATTTTGCAAGAGAGAAGGTCGGCTCTTGCCTTCAGAAGTGAACAGTTTTAGGCTCTTCCAAGAATTCCTGTGCGAAGGTCAAATTCCAGTCGCGTTCATTATCACGCACCTCGAACTTCAAAACCCGATGGAGAAATGGT
>JBBPMW010000419.1:0-18890 GCA_038090535.1 Tylopilus alboater | reverse complement strand
TCAGCACCTCTCATGACCAAAAGATCGTGGTCCTGGATTTCTCGTACGGAATCGAGGGCGCCGAGCTGTTCGCGTGAGTCTTGGTGATGGTGCGTTCCACGTTCCCTCGTTTTGGATGCTCTGTTTTGCCTGGACCACATGGTCTCTTGCACGCTCGTGAGACCACGATCGGGAGGGTGCGACGGTGCCTCCCAAACGCCAGGACGTGTGCATATACATGATGACGTTGACGACGTTCGGCGACATGGAGAACTTTATGCTGTATCCTAAACGGACCTCTTTCTCTCCCCACGTATGATTGGGGCTTCTTCTTTTGGGACTTTGCGCTTCCATTCCATCTGTAATTATTCGTCGATCGCATCTAGCATTTTTTTCTTCGTGTGTATCATACCAGCTCTCGCATGTCTTTTCCTCGTTCTCGCTCGTCTTGACTTGGCCTTTTGCATGCATGTAATCGTAGCTCGCTTTGGATTCCAGCCCTTTTTCTTTGGACTTGGGAGGGCGGGCTTAGAGACCTGGGCTTTGGGGGTCTTCGCCGCACGTCGACGTTCATTAATGAACCACGTATACTTAAGATGACCGTGCTGAGGTGGCACACGCCGGAGACGTGGACGCACGGTTCCGACGGAGGACCGAGATGCAGCACGGTGCGCAGTGCCCGAGACGACGGTCACGACGGCAGTCCAACTGGCACCCGAGATGATCAAACGAGTTCGATATCACGTTGGATTCGTAACGCGTACGTAGCCTATACATAGAGAGAATACATGATGAGATAGAGAGATGATGATTGGTGCCTTTTGTTATGAAAAGATGAGGTGACTGGTCGCGTGGTACATGACGATTGAGCATAAAAAAAAGGAAAACGTGGATGGAATGTTGAAAACGTGTACGTGTTGCAGGATGGTTGTTAGATCATGAAAACGAGATGGAAGAAGATGCAGAGAACAAAAACAGACAACGGTCACGGGATGACACATACATACGACGCTCAGAAACGAGAACCCGGCAAGGACGTCGTCGGAGGTCCACTAGCCGCTGTTGACCCGACCGTGTTTCTTGATGTTGACGCTGATACGACGCGCGTGGCCCACCCGCTGGTCCTTGGGAGGTCGATAAGGAAACTCGTGTTCCGGAGTGACCGTCGGCTTGCCACTCGTGCTCGTCCAGCCCAGCTCGCGGTTCGCCGTCAACGGCGACGGGCCCGAGGACGGGAGCGCAAGCACGTCCTGTTGGATAGGCGACATTTGGTAGTCCTCGAGTCGCGGAATGACGGGCAGGTCGTTGGGCATCATCCGGTCCGTGGCAAAAGGATCAAAAGAGGTAGAAGTCTGCGGACCAACGTCCGTCGTTTGATTAACGTCGTAGTAACCTGCAGGCAGGCCCGGGGGTGCATAGTATGGGTATGCGGGAGCCATCGTAGGATTGTATGGAAGTGGGTGGACGGGAAGTGAATACGGCACCGGAGGCGGCGCGGGGACGGGAGGCACGGAACCCGGAAAGTACGTCGTGCCGTTCACTTCATATGACCCCGCCGGAAGGCTAGTCCGAGTTTCACTTGGTAGTAGAGTTTGTGCTTGAGGTTGAGGTGGTGGATATGCACTGTCCTGCGCGACTGAGGATGGGGCCGCAGTCGCCGGGATAGGCATAGCAGCCGCTGCGGGCACAGTAGCATAATACGCCCGATATGGTTGCCAAGCATAGTTGGGCCAATACATCGGTTGGTCTAAAAGAACATTCAGAACGTCGGCACTCCAGTAGGGGTAGTGTGGGGACAAACATGATTGCATTAGCTCGGTTCCGGCATATCGGGGAGGCTCTGAATGCACCTGGTTGACAATCGGCGGAGATGGTGACTGCATACCCATCAGAACGCCACCGCTGATGGCCCGCCCTCCTGCTCCGTATGCATCAGTTACAAATGGGGGTGCGCGTTCCGCCCCCCGAACACCAGCAGAAGGTAATGCAGCCACATCATGTTGACTGGCGAAGACGGATTAGAACACCCATCGGTGGCGTATACAATCTGGACTTACAATTTACACTGTCCTGCGGCGGGACACCAGCCTCCTGTGCGAACGAAATGTCTGCACGGGTATTTCTTCCGTCTGCTAGCGCGCCTATTCTGCGGGACCTGTTCCAAAGAGGTACAGTCAGATTTGGAGAGTAGGAGAGAGGTCGTCGGTGATGGGTCCTCGTCAATAAGCTGTGGCTCTTGGGACCGTCTTGGCATCTTTTCCAGAGTCGTTTGCTGGTTCGAGAGTGTAAGCAGTTGTGGCAGAAGATGCGGGTTGTAGCGTAAAAGGTGTTGTGCAAGTGAGGAAGTGGCTGGGTCGATTCTCGGTGTGGGATGGAGGAAACTGCACTTTTGACCGAAAGGGCAGTCTCCACGGGCGAAGTTGCGACACAGCTTCGCTTTTGTGGTAATCAGTCCTCGTTCCTTTCGATTCGAAGCTGATGGCACTCACTTCGATATTTTGGATGACGCGATGGTATCGCACCCTGCATGCTCAACATGCGTGTCGTCGGAACCACAGCGAGTACCAAGGCGTTTCAAAGGTGTTTGACACAGAAAGACAAAGACTGGGACGATGGATCGTTTCAGAGCGAAAATGACAGGATGGATAATGCTTCTGTGACAGACACGAAAAAATGCCTTTTAACAGACGAGATGTGGTCTACACGTGTGCGGCACGCGATTATCCCGACCATTGGAGCCACAGCCCCTTGTTCTTATTGTCCAAGCGTGCTCGATGGACACGAGCACAACAAGGCGGACGTCGGGACAAAGCATTCAACATGGTCGCGCACGACAACGAACGTTGGGGAGTTCAGGACTGGCCAAAGCGGTCTGCGCCAGATTAGTAACCAGGCGACGGACCAGCGATCGGTAGAGACATTGTGTAGTGAAGTGAAGGACGACGGGGAGGGCAGACGTCGACGCCGAGTGCCTGCATGGTGAGCGAACGAGTTCAACCTGCATATTTTCTCCGCATCGTCACCCCAAGCGCTCGGCGGAGAGCACACGCACATTGTATTACGTAATCTGCTCTGCGGCCCGGTGCCATGCGTCTCTGCCAGACTCTGCCCTGGTCCGTTCGTCCGGACATGTTGGTGAGAATACATACGGTTATCACACAAGCGGATATTACTCCCGATCTCACAAAAACAATTAGCATTCAACGTCGAGACGCGAATGTGGCCGCCATGAAACCCACTTGGAAGATATGTCACTCCACAAGAACGTCCCCGCTCCCAGGCTTTTCACACAAACCCACCCGTCAGCCTAGCGAACCTGAGTCGAACCTAATACAGTTCACGTCATCTGGTGATTTTCACAAGGTAGGATGGTGGATTGATGCGAACCTCGCAATTATAGAACAGCAAGGGGGATACAGCGGTCCTGAGATTACAGGCTGATAACACAAGCAATTAAAGCAAAAGCGATGAACTGAGAGCGACGCCGAGAGACGACGGATGTGGTTGTCCGTGGTTATGCAGTTAAAAACGACCATGCTATGGAATAGAGAGCGATACGGAGCTGCGCGCAGCGACAGAGCGGTATCCTATATCGCCCGTAACAAGGCTTGGATTATCAGAGCCTCCTCGGGCATATTTATGAATACCGACAGGCGGCCAGCGCAACAGAACAAAATTTATAGAGGCAGTGCCATGGTCTGCGATATCAGAGAGGCGCTGTGACCCGCCGGATCGACCATGTGATGCGTACGTTTTCGTGGCGGTAAGCCTGTCACGTCTTGGAGAACTGGTATACCTCAAAGAGTCAGATTATTCCAGTCCATGACAACGCGAAATACATACCCTGAATATCAACCAGACCACCCTGCTCCCAGTTCCGCGAGTGCTTGCGCTCGGACTTGTAGGAGTCGCTTGATGAGCGCATCTACTCAGTAAATTCAGGTTCAAGGAGACGGGCACAGAAATTTCCCTACCTCTGATTGAGGAATCGCCTCCAGTCCTCCGGTATATGAGTTGGACACTTCCGGCTGCCGCCAGTCGAGCGATCTAGGGCTGTTGTTGTGGGTCATCATATCAACCGAATGCCTGCGTTCCGCCAAATGGTGTGACGAATACTGCCAAGGCATAGTGTTAACCGGCGGTCCATTTCATCCGATGAATATCTATTCTTACGTCTTGCGGACTGTGTTGCGGATGCTGTGTATGTTGGGAAGTCCGAACGTCCTCTTGGGGCAAGGATGGATGACGTGCATATTCTTTGTCGTGATCTGTGAGAACCAGGGGAAGGGGGGTGTCTGGATATCCATCTTACGTACCGACGGTTGTCTGTGTTCGTGAGAGTAGTGTAGACACTGATTAAGCCATTTAGTGAATTATTCTCGCGCCCTTGGGCGACGGCACTTACTTAATTCGTCACGGTGTTGTTCGGCAAGGACGACCTCTCGCCTCGCGCGAGCTTCGGCTTCCAGGCATGCGGTATACCGTTGGAACGCGTCTTGGGTCTGTGATTGCGTTCGGGATAACGTGACCCTGGCGTCCTGCAGGAATTGGCCTTGCAATATAGTCAAACCTCGGCGCCACATGCCATCCGATGTGCCAAATATCCTCTGACCTGATGCTTGAGCCTCTTGTATCAGCTGTTCACACGTCGCTGTGGAAGGCGACGACGAAGGTCTGATGAGATGAGGACGATGCGATGTCCCTGGTGAATGGGCGTAATTAGGACTTGAGACACCGGAGGCGTTTTCTGGAATGGAAATATCCTTGGTTCACTAAACCCGCATCGCCAGCGAGGAAGCTTTTGCATACCTGGCTGCAAGCGTGCCATATGGTCGACTAAACCAGCGGGTGGGTATCCTGGGTCAGATAATTCAGGCGTGGATACTTCCATGGACTCTTCTATATGGGGGGGCTGCGCATTCGGCCCGAGGTGGCGCAGACGTGGATTGTGAGGGATTCCCGCATTATGTCGTTCGATGAACTTTCGTAGAAATGTCAATTCGATATCATCTGGCATGACATATGGAGGGCCCTGAATGTCGCCTTTTTGCATGAGTACCTCGAGATGGGACATTGTTTTGTCTTTGAGTTGCTGCAACCATTCATGCAACTCCATATGGTCCTGGTCCGCACGGGCATCACTATACATCGAAGAACGGAAGCGTGTTCACATCAGTGACAGGGACCACGTGAACAGGGGGAAACGCCGATACTGACTAGTCCTGGCGTCTCCGCGCTTTTCTCCAGTATGTTTTCGTGAGTTTGAGAGCGCGGTTTACCTCGTTATCGAGTGTGCGATACCATTCGCTCGAGCGTCGATTCAACTTGACGGAGAGCACGCCGGGCTGGACCCGTAGCTGTAGCACGCAGCGACCTTCTTGGTCAGGAGGTCCTAATGCGCCCTTCTGACCTTGATTACCGCGTGTGGCGCCTCTCGAGACATTGCCCAACTCGGGCCAGGGAAGGTCGTCAGGCGTCTGCATTAGCGGGATGAAACTGGACAGTCGAAATCGCGACCTTGCAGTTACAAGCGAAGCACTAGCGACGGGAGGAAATGGTCAAGAACCTGAATTAGGGATATGGGTCAAGGAGGATAATAACGGTAGGGGTGGAGTTAACACTCCTGTAAGATGATCTGCCAACGTTCTTTATAATCGCGCTGTAGAAGGTGCAATCGGTATGACCGCACTCGCCTTAGCGATGCCGCATTCACTGGGAACACCGCCTCTGCACTAACAAGGTATCAGGACCCTCTTGGGCCGGGTGACATGTCAACATACTCATGGCCCCCCGTGGTCGGATCTCCTGACACCCTGTTTGACAGGCACTGGGGAAGTCGTCGCAAGGGTGGGCGAGATCCTGGATTGTCGGGTGCAACTTAAAACAGACAACTCTCACGTTTATATATCACTCACGGCACTGATCGCTCATGGGCCGAAAAGCACTTATTGGTACTTGCCATCCTATTATTGTAATCATACAAGCGCTGTAATTGGGTATTTTCCGACATGGTAATAACCCCATCAACAACTCCGGTCGTCGTGATGTGAACGAAGCTAAGCTTCAATGACAAGAACGGACTCATCTCCGATGAGCACTGGTGCATTGTACAGCAGTTTAGTGGCATTAGAGGACGACGGCATTGCATTTCCATCACGCCGAAAAGTCGACGCCCTGCGCTAGCGGCGCAGCATTCGAAAAGTTAATAGTGCATGCACTCCAGCGCACGTATTGCTTCCATGCATCGCCGCCTGACTCGCGGCCCCTAAAAAAGTCCGTCAACCTCATTCAGCGGCTGGCCGATCCTTCCAACTTACCAGCCGGTGCTCTGTAAGAGACAAACATTAGAGGCTGAGCAAGACGTTTAATTACTAGCGAGCGAAACTACCGACCTTGTTGCCTCCAAACGCGGCACCGATCTCAGCTCCACTGGTGCCAACATTGACCTAAATACGAGAGTGAGAAGCCACAACCCTGCAATCAAACCAGGAAACAAACGTTGACGATCCCGGTGTCAGAACCTTCTGGACCAATCCATTTCCCAAGGGTACGCATATCCCGCGTCCATAGGCTACTGGAAAGCCCTTGCGGGACAGCATTGTTCCAACCAATGGCCTGTTCCAGTTCGTTGAAAATGGCAACATTCAATACGGGTGCAAACGTCTCGGTGCTCCAGATAGTGTCCGTCGGCTCCACAGACTTAGGAATCGCAATCGTAGGTTGTACGAAGTTCCCCTGGCAAAGACTATCATAGTCATATCGTTGTCCTCCTGTCAAAATTTGAGCGCCCTTTTCTCGGAGATGTTCAACAGCGCGGGAATAAGTTTCGACCGCAGCGCGAGTATGCAAGGGGCCTAGCAGCGTGCTTGCGACGAGGGGGTCTCCTACCCTCACAGAAGCATAAAGCTTCTGGAGTGCATCGAGGAAACGTGGAGCGATATCACGATGAAGATACAGTCTCCTCGTCGACGTGCACCGTTGCCCTGCAGTGCCCACGGCACCAAAAAACACCGCAGGTACAGCCATGGACAAATCTGCATCGGGCATGATGATTGAAGCTGTTTGAGCAATGTAAACCAAAAAGAGAAATTAGGTATCTCGGGTCAGTCATGGTGAACCCAAACATTCATACCATTATTTCCTCCTAGCTCCAGGATTATTTTACCAAAACGAGACTGAACAGCCTTGCCGACCACACGGCCAACAGCTTCGCTGCCGGTGAACGACACTAGAAATGATAGGAGTAAGATAAAGGAACACGGGGACCATGGACGACTGACCAAGTGGGATATCCGCACTGTTCACGATAGCCTCACCAAGGTCTTTACCTCCTGTAACAAGGGTAGATGCAGCACCCGGGATTCCATTGCGTTCTAATACGTCAGCAATTATCTTTGTGACGGCGACACCACAAAGGGGAGTAGTAGGTGATGGCTTCCAAACATTTGAATTACCGGCAGCAAAAGACAAGGAAAAGTTCCTGAACGGGCGCAATGTTAAGATCCGATTGTCACGCAAGGGGCAAGGCAATGGTTCCAATCACGTACCACCCGTAGACTGCGATGGGGAAGTTGAACGCCGTTAAGACTCCAACGACGCCAAGAGGATTTGGGACTACGCGGAACAGAGTTAAGCCAAACGAAACTACCGGAGGGGAGAACTTGAAGTCCACCGACCTTCCAGAATGGTGTGACCAGGGCGTTCCGAGGCCACGACCCTGCCATTCATCATCCGCGAAAGACCGACAGCGTAATCACACTACAGAGCCGAACGAATCAGCGAAGAGTGGAGATGACCAACAAGTGCCACCGTACGATGTCAACGAATTCTTGTACTTCACCAACACCTTCCGTCTTGATCTTACCCATCTCGAGGGATACCAGTGCACCGAGCGCATCCCGCTGAAAGTACCCAAAGGATGAGCCACGAGGGGTGTGCCAGCCGACGCGACTCACCTTTGCCGCGAGCGCCTCTCGAATCTGTCTCAGCACATCACCACGACGTGGAGCGGGTAACTTCCTGAGAAAGAGATGTGCTTCTTTGGACTTGTCCAAGGCTTCGTGCAGTTCGCGCGGTGAGGCCTGCTCCGGAATCAGCCCGGAGGCGATGATGAGATGAAGAGGACGTACCGACTGGACACGTGCCAAGACCTCACCGGTGGTTGGGCAGACACTCTCAAGAATGTCACCGGTTCCTCCCCATGTTCCGTCATACACTCCTGGAACCTCTGTCGTGATGGGTATATCCAAAGCGCTGAGAATGGTAGAGGCTCTTGCCGACAAGTTTCGGACACTGGACCTGTTGGTGTCACGGGCACAGCGGAGAGATGGGACTGCGGTTCGTGACAGCATGTTAGTAGAGAGTGTCAATACTATGAGTCAATGGTCCGCAGGCAAGAGAGAACCTGGCGCCTCGTCTACTGCCATGATCCGATGAGTCGCACTTTGTATGTAACTGTACAGCCACGCGCAAGTTGGGTCACAGTTGCTTCGCCATCACTGATTCACGAATTCCGGTGAGTTTGAGTTCTTCTAAGTAGGACCTTCCATCGTATGGTTCGCCAACTAAACTAAGTTCAATTTCGGTCCCCATCATATTTCACTAATTACACTCGGCCGCCCGGAAAAATGGTTGGTGTGGTTCTCGCTGTGGCCGGGGTCTAGGCCCATTTCGGATCTGATCTTCGTCGCGATGATATGGAATCTCTGTCGACAGGGGCACCCCAGCGTGGAAAGCACGGTAAGGACACCCCTTGCTGGACTTCTCACCCTCGTGCCGCCAATCCGGCGCTCTCTGCCGGGTCTAAAATCACCCCTCGGATATCCATGGCAAGGCCCGGGGCAGCGCACTTCGCTCCATTACACAACAGCCCTCGAGTCAGGCTCGTCATGTCTCAGAAAAAAAAGGGATATTTGATTCTTGGGACGGGATGACAGTCTAGCCAAAAGGCGTTACAAGTTGCTCTCTCTGGGCGCATCAGATTTTCTGATTCGTTCCCTGCTTAGCCCCCATCACAGAAAATGTGTCGTACCCTTCGTGTTTCGGACGTTCCTGGTCCTGACATTTTCGTCTCACTTCTGGGTTAGTCTGTGGTCTGTCGACGAGTTGCCATATCGCCCTCCATGTCTGCCATGTGTCTCTCACAGTTGGCATGGCCTTGTTTGTTTACCCATCTCCCGATCCATTCTGCCGCGACCCTTTCGATGGGAAATGGGGCTTGGTCTAAAATTCTGCAAGGTGTTGGCACAACAAACCGGTCCGAATAACCCGCCTTATTTGAGGTCAAGATCTTCCTCACTATCTGAATAGAGGGGAGTGATGACGGTATGCAGCAAGGTGCCATCACAGTGTCCATGCAACCATTGGTGAGAAGTGTGGGATGATCAGGGGGAAGTGCGTTTGCCCTTGTCCAGAAACCTTGTTCGCACTCCACTCCAGCCATTGTTCTGGGAAGGAGCAAGCTCATTGTACCGACTTGATCTTGATTCGTTCTCGAGTTTGATCCTCGGACGGTATGGTATTTGCGGCTCCGGTTCCGATGATTTTCTCGCGCTTGAGTCACTGATAGCATATCTGTGTGGGGAGGAGAACAAAGATAAGGCGTGCGTCTAAATCCCTGAACGTTACTTTGTTTTCGGCCAATCGGCCAAGTCCAACATTCGAGCTTATCTTAACCCAACGGTTCTCCCTTAAGGGGTTGGAAACAATTATCGGTTGGTCGCCTGAGAAAGACACACACTGTAGACTTGTGCTGCATCAGTCTGCCCCCCCTGGGGCTTCCACTGACCTCTACAATTTTCGGGAGTTAATGGGGATACCGCTCCTAGCCTCCTATATTCTCCCCCGCCGGCTTCGTCGATGTCTACAGGCTTTTGTCGAAGTGTATAACTGTGGATCGCGATCTCGGTGTCAGTAGCATGGCTGGCAGTCTGATGCCCGATGTTTGCATCCGTGGGCGGGAAAGCGCCAGATAGAGGCCATTAACAGGCTCACAGATGTCGGTGGAAGCTCGGAGCGCTAAGCTTAGGCACCAATAGGGTGTCAGCGTCAGTTCCTCATGGCAAAGGGGTGCATGTGTTCGCGGGGAGCATAACAGCACATTAGACTCGAATGTGATTGTGATCGTATGAGTGCAATGTCAGATGACACTCCATGCACATGTTTGGTGACAGCCATTCTGAGTTCAACACTGCCAGGTTGGGATACTGAGAAAGATGTGCAGTCAAGGGTGGCTCATAAGGTATATGATGCCGCCAAGCGAGGAGCGTATGAAATGTTTACTTTGCTGTTCAGAGCTTTTAAACTCGAGCCATCTAACAAAACAGCAGGACATACATCACATCCCTATAGGCCAGAGAAAAAGGACGGTTCGGCGTCAATCTCGTTCCGCCCTTTCTTTGTCTTTTCCGCCAATGCCTCCTTCCCCTTTCTTTTCCTTTTCTTCTCCTTGGGCGTATCAGAATCGGAATCCTGTAATTCATCCCCTGGCCTGGCCGTCGGAGCGCCAGAAATGTTGTCGGAGTGTGCCTGGTCTTCATCAGCGCAGTCATCCTGATCTGGACGATCTTCTGCGTCGGTAGGTATGGGTGCATCGAGCTCTTGGTTGCTGTTGCCATCGCAATCGCCATCGCCATTCTCATCCTCAAAAACGTCTTTGAGATCTGTCATCTTGAGCGTATCTTCGTGTCCCGCACTGCCTATCCATCTTCCCTCACCATTTAGGTCGACTGCGATTCTCTCGATGGGGAAGGACCCGTGATCGGCGACGACACCGAGGAGTTTGGTAGGGAATAACTGTACAGCACGTAGGAGACCATCTGATGATCCAGTAAGAATAGTGGAATGGGCAGAAGGATATGAAGACGGCAGGGCGCAGAGTGCATCAACGGATTGGGGGTGTCTATGCGGACTGAGATGAGAAATGTCAAGTGAATTTTTGATCGCCGTGACCTACCCGGGAACTCTGTCGACACAGTCACCCCAGCCTTGACTACGATTGAATATGGATAGGATTCCTAATTGGGTACCGACGACCACCTTTGTCCCGCTGAGAGACCCAGAAAGTGAGTCCGCGAGTCCAACACGATGGGAAAAAAGGGGGACTTGCTTTCTTATAGCAATGATGGACAGCAACTCGTCCTCCTGATCCTCCGACCGTGCGAGTGGTTCTGATTTCTTTCCACGTATATCCATCACTGATAGAGTGCCGTCTGCGCTTCATGTTGGGGAAAGGGGACAAAAATAAGCAAAGATCTTGAGAGAACAGTCGCTATGGAGTGAATAACTACCTCGTGGACACGAGCTGCTTTTTGTCGCCGAGCCATAGAAAGTCGGAGATGAAATCAAAGTGGTGGGTATAACGACATATTTCCTGCGGTTTTCGCGGGTCCCAGAGCTGGGGTGGTTTATTGTAAGGACGGGCTTCGCTCGGGTGGAAGGCGACGGACCTTGATGACACCGTCATCATCGCCGGTGCAAAACATATTAGGGAGAAGATGTTTCATGCGATTGACAGGTGAGCTACTCAGCCACTGACGTTGTCAAGGAATGGCCGTCCGGTGTGAGGATGAGGTACTTACTCGTGCGCATCATTGCGAGTGTCGGACACTGTGCCTGTGGAGGTGTCGATGGTGCTGGGTGTGTCGGGATTGACCACGACAGATTAAGGGGGACAAACGTACAAGATGGACTTGGCCTTTCCTGCGGCGAAGAGGTGGGAGCCGTCTTGGTCGGTCGCGAGGCAGCGACAGGAGCGCTTGGATGGTCTGAGTGAGAACGTCCGGTGATGCTGACCTTGTTCGTCGTAACTGAACGCCTTTACCGAGCCATTGAGCAGGCCGGTGTACACGGTCGTGTTGGTGGGATGAAAGGCAAGGTCGAATATCTGCGAGCCAACTGGGATGTCAGGCATATTTGATGGCGGTGTCAGCACAAGCGGCCGTGACTGCCAAGCGCGTGTCTAGTTCTTTCCTCATCCATGGATGTTTCTTGACCGATGCGTCCACTCCTCGCCTGCTTCTCCTTCCTCTTCCTCCTCCCCATCGCCCTCGCCCACTCCGTCGCCCTCCACCGCGACGTCCTCGACACCAGACACACCAGCGCTCGTGCTTGGTCACGCGCAGCTTCGAAACACTCGCTCGGCGACGATGCTGAAGACATAAAGCTCGTCGACATCGTCCTCGTCGCATCCATCGACGGCAGCTTCCACGCCGTCAACCGCACTTCCGGCCAGCGACTATGGTCCATGTCCGCAGCCGCCACCGACATCCCTTCCAGTCTCGCCCCCCTCGTCCGCACTAAGCACGCTACCATCGACTACGACCTCACTGACGACGACGACACTCACCAGGAGCTCTACATCATCGAGCCCCAGACCGGCGACGTTTATGTCATGCCAACGCCTACCAGTCCGCTGCAACCCCTCTCCGTATCCATGTCGCAGCTCGTCGAATTGTCCCCTTTTAAATTCGACAGAGAAGACGACGAGCGGGTGTTCGTTGGCAAGAAAGAGACCTCGCTCTTGTCCATTGAACTAGAAACCGGCAAGGTTAAGACGATAAACGCCGAATGTCCCTGGAACCCTTTCGAAGACCTCGCTCAAAAGGACGAGATCGACTTGGATGAACTTGAGGACTATCCATCAAGGAACGACGAATCTGTCCCCGCAGAGGTCTTCGTCGGCCGCACAGGTGAGCCCTCCCAACGGATCAAATAGCTCAGTTTCAGAATATGGTCGAAAAGATTACCACGTCGCCATCTACACTCGTTCCCCATCCGGGCGTAGGCTACCAATCCACAGTCTCTCTTTTTCTTCCTACGGGCCCAACATGCAGGACAATGCCGTCCAAGCTGCCTACCGGCGCACTCCAGACAACATCTACATCGAGTCCCTACCAAACGGTCAAATCATGTCGTTCAAAGCACGAGACAACGATTCAGTAGACCCATATATGCGTCGAGAAACTCAAATTTTGTGGGCTTTAACCTTTGACAGTCCAGTGTAAGCGATCCGTTTTTGGCGCATCGCGGCGTAGTCCTGATTTTGTCGCACGTTTAGCGTGGCAGTCTTTGACGTTCTCTCAAGTTCCAGACGCTCGGAACCTTTTGTGCTCATGCAGCCTCGACCGCCAATCTCGGATGTTCTCCAGGGATTTGACAAGTCTTCTACAGTGCCAATTTATGATCCAGACATGGCCTACGTGGGTCTCGTGGAGGAAACCGGTTCACTGTTCGTCATGGGTAACGAACACTTCCCACTGATTGCTTTCGGGGACACCGAATACAGTATCAACTCCAGGGCCATCGACCCGCCACCTTCTGCCATTCCCCGCACAGATCTTCCGGACAGGATCGATGTTATTACAAAGCGTCGCAAGCTGAGAGAATTGTGCGCCGAGTCACCCTTTGACACACGGTGTCTGACTGGAAAACGACCCTTGGATGCGTCTTCCCTTAATTCGAGACAGCTCCCTGGCGTCCCTTCCGTCGAACTCCCGCCCGAGATTGACTCGCCCTCAAACAATGTCATCGATGCGGCAGATTCCCCACCAGATATCCCAGATACCTCTGATGATCTGTCTACCGCTATACCTTCGTGGACGTCTGTCGCGAGTGCCATAGGGGGGAGCTTCAAGATGTCTACCGCCTTTGTTGCTGTCCTCCTGGCGATGGCCCCTGCTTCGGCTTGGCTATTCAGAGACAAACTTCTCGGCAAACTATACCCAAGGGCCCCTCGCCTCCCACCCGAGATCCATAATGCATCAATCTCATCTTCCACTACTTCTCAACTCGCCGCCATGGAAGGATCACCAACGCCCCCAACGGCACTCGACGAGGAAAATCATGATACCATAATTCCTCCACCATCATTACCGTTAAACGTCGAGACATCTTCGTCCGCTCCTACACATGTTGTGCCAGATCCTGTAGTTCACCTGACAGATTCACCGACAGTCTCGAATGAGATCCCAAACTCGCCTGGGGTTCCTACCGTCGACGACATCGAGGAGAGCGAACGGGAAGGCGACGTTGCTGACGCGACACCTAGGAAGCGGAAGGTCCACAGACGGCGAAGGGGAAAGAAGGGAAAGGGAAACAATTCTGCAGCTGCTGGTGCTGTTGATGATGCCGAAGAAGAGAAGGACGCTGAGGCTGTTACTGATTCAAAAGACGACGGTGGTGTGGGCACGGGCGAGGAAAACCCAAAGCGTTCTGGTTCCGCAACGTTAATTGTCCAGTCGACACCTCAACCCACCGCGCGTTCGCTCATCGTATCTGATACCGTTCTTGGTGAGTTTTGTTATATTCATTCTTTCTGGGAGTGTTTGGCTGGTTTGACTGATGTGTGTTCTCCAGGATTCGGCTCACACGGAACAGTGGTGTTCCAAGGTTCTCTACAGGGCCGTGCAGTGGCCGTCAAACGCCTCCTTCAGGACTTTGTCACGCTTGCTGCCCGCGAAGTTAGCATTCTACAGGAGTCGGACGACCACCCCAACGTCATCCGATACTATTACCAAGAATCTCAGGGAAACTTCCTCTATATCGCTCTCGAACTGTGCCCCGCCTCGCTCGCAGACCTGATTGAGTCCCCAGATCAACACCAGGACATCGTTGCGACCTTTGATCCGAAACGCGCGCTCCGGCAGATCGCGTCAGGATTACGCCATCTCCACTCACTCAAAATCATACACCGCGACATCAAGCCTCACAACATCCTCATCTCGGGTCCCAAAAACTGTGCGATCGGGAAGGATGGGGGGCGGAGAATGTTGATATCGGACTTCGGGCTTTGTAAAAAGCTCGAGGTCGATCAGACGAGCTTTTTGCCGACCGCACAGGGTGCACAGGGTGCTGGTACGGTGGGCTGGAGAGCGCCCGAGATTCTACGTGGCGATGTGAAACTCGACGATTCACTAAACGACGATGGGTCGCAATCGTCCACGGATAGTACAGGTACCGTCAATGGGGGCTCCTCCACGCCGAGAGCAACGACACGTCTAACGAAAGCCGTCGATATTTTTGCACTGGGCTGTCTATTCTACTACGTCCTCACGAATGGGTCGCATCCGTTTGGAGATAGATTTGAACGGGAGGTGAATATCATCAAAAACGTAAAAAACTTGGACGGCTTGGAGAGGTTTGGGGAGGAGGGTTCGGAAGCTGTCGGCCTGATTGGAAGGATGCTTGATCCAGTGACTTCTCGCCGGCAAGTTGGACCTGCCTCTCTTTCGTTTTCGTTTCTAACTCGAGTCTCTTTGTTAAACAGACCTGATACCACGACCTGCCTCGTACATCCCTTCTTCTGGGACCCGGCACGCCGACTGAATTTCCTCCAAGACGCATCTGATCGGTTTGAAATTATGTGTCGAGATCCTCGAGACCACAGTCTTATCGTGCTCGAGACGGGTGCGTTTGACATCGTAGGACACGACTGGCACGCTAGGCTCGACAAGGTCTTTATCGAAAACCTAGGCAAATTCCGCAAGTACGACGGAAAGAGCGTGCAAGATCTCCTGAGGGCCCTGAGGAACAAGGTGAGCCTCTTCGTTCTATCCCGCCTATTTAGGGTCCCTCATGCACGAGGTGGATGCTGTAGAAACATCACTATCAAGACCTCCCTGACCACGTGAAGCGCACGCTGGGACCGATGCCCGAGGGCTTTTTGGGCTACTTTACCAAGCGATTTCCGCGGTTGTTCATGCACGTGCACGGCGTCATATCTGACACGCATCTCCATACGGAATCCATGTTCAGGGCGTACTTTGATCTGAACGAGTCGTGATCCGATGTTCCGCCCGGCGTCCCTCGAGGTCTGTTAATCTTCCTCTTTACTTCCACGTCGCCTACGGCGTGGCTTCCTTTGGTTGACCCTCACCCCTACCATGTCTCATATGTATATCCACTTATGCATACCTCATCGTACCGGACGTTTGGCGGTCCCGTCGATACATGCACTTTTTCACCACATCCGCCTTTGCACCGACAACCCCTGCATGCTCCCCCCTCATCTCGGCGCCCGTTTTTTTACTCGTTAATTTAATGTACTGCAGCGACCCACCTTGCTTGGATCTGTATCTGTATACTACCCAACTTCTTTTCGCTCTTCGTACTCGTTTCGCTAGATACGATTTCGGCAATTTACCAGGTAATGAAATACATTCGAGCGTGTGGCCCACAGAAGCACAAGTCTAGAATGCGCCAATACTGTATGCATTACCCAGTACCGAGAACGTCTATGGTACACCAGTCCTTTACTCTATCATGCCTGTTTCCGCTGAAGATTCTTGGGTAGCGCTTTCTTCCATGGCAAGAAATCCCGTCCCTGCATGTATGGCCGTAACACTTCGGGTATCACGAGGCCCTGTGGAGCAGCATCGTGATCGATGATCGATCGCGCGGAACGGGAAGGAGGGAATACGTACGTCGGGCGTCTGATAATTCTCGACGAGACAGCACAGCGCGCGTTCGGTCGCGCACATGGTCCCGTTGAGCATGTGCACATACACCTTGCGCTGTTGATCCTTGGCTTTGAGTCCGCAGCGAACCTCGAGCCGTCGGCTCTCTGCCCGCTCACGTGAGCACAGTCCGGATCACCGCCATCGACAGGAAAGGGGGGACGCACGATAGTCGGTACAGTTGGAGCACGACACCAGTTCCTTGTATGCTCCCTGGAACGGAAACCATGCCTCCAGATCGCACTTTTTCGACGCCGCGAGGTTGAGCGCCCCGCTGACGATGGTGACGATGCGGTACGGCAGCCCGAGGGACTGGTAAAACGCCTCGCTGTTGCCCAGCATGGTCTCCAACACGTTCCAGCTGTCATCGGGCGCCGTGATGACGAATTGCTCGACCTTTTCGAACTGGTGGACGCGGAAGATGCCCCACATGTCGCGCCCGGCCGAGCCGGCTTCTTTGCGGAAACAGGTAGAGTAGCCGGCGTAGTAGATCGGGAGCTGGGTTTTCGGGTCTTCGAACCATTCGTCGGAGTGAAAGGCTGAGATGGGCTGTTCCGAGGTGGCGATGAGGTACTTTTCGTCTTCGTCGGCGATGACCTGCGTGCGCGCGAGTGGGATCAGGTAGGAGGTTCTGGATGGAGAGGAAAGGTGAGAGAAGCGGGATGACATACCTTGTAGAGCTCTTCGTCGAACTGGCTGAGTTGGGCGGTCTTGCTCATGACGTCCTTGTTGACCATGAACGGGGGTTGGATCTTTCTGTAGCCGCGTTTTCGGAGGAAGTCGAGGGCGTAGGAGATGAGGGCCTGGTTTAGATCGACGCCATCGTCGGTGAGGAAGTAGCCTCTGTGGCCAACTACCTTTGCGCCTGTGTACGTTGGACTGAGCGATGAGGGCGGGGTGTAGGTGTGGGCGCGGGGGAGCTTACCTCGTTCGAGATCCATGGCATCTAGTCGGAGAAGGACTTCATGATGGGGCATGATGTCAGTCTTTTTCTCTACTTGACCGTTAGGGCCATCGGGATGCCATGTCCGTAGTATCAAGTTGTCATCCTACCGTAGGCGATTGAGGGCAATGCACGGCGGAGCATGGCGAAACGCCCACCTCTGTCAAGCTGACTGGAACGTCCTTGGCGACTATGTTTCCGACGGTGCTCGCCTTTTGGCGCATGAGCAGTTCGTATTCGCGGGTCTCTTTCCGCTTGGCTTCCACTTGGGCATCGAGGGATTTCTTTTGTGCGACGAGATCGTCTGCTGGTTCTTTGGCCTGGAAAGTAAAGGATTCGCCGTGAGATGACACGGATCTGCAGCGCGTGTGTACCTTTTTCTTGGCTGCGATCTCTTTCTGGACCGCGTTTACTTGCTTGTTGAGGCCGTTGAGCTCATAATCCACTAGAGGTGACAATGAGCAAGCGACACGGCCGATATTGATCTGGAATCTCTATACGACCACAGGAGCGCCGCTACGCACTTTTGACCCACTCGGCATACATCTCGATGACTTGATCGACGAGCTCGACGGGCTCGCCGCGTTTGCGCTGTGACTCGCGGATCTCCTCTGCATTTCCGCCCTTGCTGTCGATAAAGTACGTTACGTCGAGCGTCATTGTGCGTGTCGATGGTCAAGATCTGTGTTGGGAGGGTATATCTCGTCTTGATTTTTCATCTTTCCAATACAGCGAGTCATCGCGACGGTCGCGTTACGTAATCCATGCTGTATGTGTCCACACTAGTGTCCGCTTTGACTCTGCTTGACCCGTCGTGTACGCTATGGCCAAAGCGGGTCCAAGAGACCTTGTTCCGGTCTTTTCTTTTCTTCCAAAGCTGTGGTCAATGAACGAGAAAACAATAGCCGAATGACCCGTGTGGGTAAACAAGAGCAAATAGTTCACACCGCGTCGGCGCGTCCACCTGACCCACACGCGCCCATATCTGCGCGTCCTGTTCTGCCACGTCCCATACCACATCTCCTCCTCCTCTCTCATATCTCGTACTTATCTTGTCTATCATGTTCCAGTTCCTACGACGTGTATCAGGCTCGTTCCTTCCTCGTCCAGACCGTCCGTGGAGGGATGACGGTTAGTTCCGCGAATCTTTGCCGTATCCCCGATGCTGACTCGCTTCGCCTTCTCGACTCGATCTCGTCGTCCGCTAGCCACGTCGCACGCCCCAACGATAGGTCGCAAACGCAGGCTCAGCGTTACAGAACAGGATGACGACGGATCTGCCTCTTCCTCTGCGAAAAGGACAAAAAACGACCCTGTCAAGCCAGATACCGAATGCGACTCTGCGTCAGGAGAGGAGAGCCCCAAGGGAGATGTCGTTTCCCTTGTTGAAGTACAGGATGTGAAAGAGGTCACCAAAGGCGTCAAGGAAGTCGACCTCGAAGATAAGGACAAGCTGGAGGATGCGCCGTCGATACAGCCTGAAGGCATTCCGCTCCCCGATTCGCCTTCTGGAT
>JBBPMW010000418.1:0-18892 GCA_038090535.1 Tylopilus alboater | reverse complement strand
AAAAAAAAGATCGTGAAATCCAAATCCAAATGAGAGAGCTAAAACGATGCCAGAGTGATATATATATAAGAGTGAGGGAGAGCGTGGTATTAAATATTCCAGCTTGACATCCATACAACAAATGCGCAGGCCGGCGCACGAGAGAAATCGAAATCGAAAGGAAAGTGTCACGAATCATAAAGTCGATTGCAGTGAGACGAGATCTGAATCGGGGGACGCGGTCGAGAAACGAGCGAAGATCAGCGACCCACGACGTATAGTACTCGAAAGCGACCCCAGATCCGTCCGAGACGCGATGCGATGGCAAAACGAGTCGTAATGTCGGGGGCGCACAGGGACAGCGACGGCGGTGACAACAACAGCGACAGCGACGAAAGCCGACGACAAGGGCGCCACCTCGCCTCACCCCGTCACCTCAATCGTCGGCACGCCCTTGCCGTTGCCACCCTTCCCGCCTGACCCCGCGGGCTTCTTGACGACCAACCACGCATGCTGGAGGAGCTCCCCCGCGCTCGGACGCACGAGGTGGTCGAGCTCGAACGTCTTGGTCAGGAAATCGGCCGCTTCCGTCGATATGTCGGACGGGATCGTCGGTTTTGCCGATTGGCCGATCTGTGGGTGTGTGTAAGCGTGAGTGGGGCGCAAAAGAACCACAGGAGTTTACCTTGAAGATGGCTTGCATCTGTGTCAGTTGGGCCCACGGATGTTCCCCCGTGAGCATCTCGACGACCAAACAGCCCACGCTCCAAATATCCGCTGCGCTCGTGTGTGTCTTTTGCTGTACCACCTCGGGCGCCATCCAAAACACCGAGCCTTGCAACGACGGTCGGTTCATGCGCTTTCCCGTCAGAAGATCTAAACAATAGAGGGTTCAGGTCAGGACGGCCGGTTAGAGAGACGACGCGACCAAACGTAAACACGTACTGCCATCGACTTTTTTGGATATACCGAAATCGGAGATCTTGATGCCGCCCTTGTTGTCGACGAGGATGTTGGCGCCCTTGATGTCGCGATGGATGATGTCGCGTTCATGGAGGTAGTTAAGGCCCTGCAGGATCTGCCGTACAAAATTTTTGACGAGGGGTTCCTCGAAGGCACCATAGTTGCGTAATAGCGCTGTCACAGAGCCACCAGGCACATATTCCAAGAAAATGTTGAGAAAGTCGTCGTCGACGGAAGAATCTGAGGCACATTGATCAGGGTTAGATGGATGTCGGTTGGGAGGGGTCTAGAACGGCTTACGGAGGTATTGGACGATGTTGGCATGGGAAAGGTCTTTCAGCAGGTCGATCTCGCGCTCGAGTGCACTGAGCATGCTCTTCTTGCGCTCTTCGTTAGGTGCGGATCCAGTTGGCAGCTCGACTTGCTTGACCGCCATCAAGAGACCGTTGACAGCATCCATGCCGAGGTAGACTTTACCAAATGAGCCAGCGCCGATCAATGCACCTTTGATCCATTTGGTGCCTATTCTTAGCGGTCAACACGTGTATCAAACGAGCCAGCCCAGCTCGACTCACCTCCACTCGACGTTATTGTCCGACCGGTCTCGTCTTCTTCCTCAGTCATGCACTCGTCGTCGTCATCGTCCTCCTCAAACACCGTGTCCTCACAGAGACTTGTCACGTCGTCAATGTCCGGTTCCACCTTTGTCCAGTCTTCCGCTCCTTCCACGCCCATGTCGACCGCCATGCTTTGTCTCCGGTTCTCCACTTCAGCCGTGATCTCATCGACGGTCAGCAAACTCGCCGTGTCCGACATGTCCCGCTTGCTCCTCAGCTCTGTCATAAAACTCGTCCGCTTCGACGCATTCGAACTCGTCCGGGACAGTCGCTTGCTCCCCGTCAGATCCTCCATCGACTCGGAGAGTGACTCTGTCGGGAACGTCACCGGTGGTAACAAGTGCGGCTTCGAATCGATGCCAGACAGTTTGTCAACGTCGTCTCCCGTGAGGATCACCGAGTTGCCGTCCTCGGTTGAGATTGACACCCGCGGCGGGTCTTCGATCGTACCTTCGCTCGCGACCGTTGACGACTTGCCCGTCGACATGACCGAATTCCGCTTGGACGACAACCCGTGCGACCCTTGCGTACTCGTGCTGAACCGCGAGGGCAAAGGCGGGTTCAGCGACATCATACTCTCCCGCTTACCCCCCACCGTCGTCGCGCGCAACATCATGCTGTGTCTCGCCGTCCGGAGCGCCCTTTTCTCCGCGAACGGGAAGTACTCCGTCAAGTGTGTCGTGATCAGCTCGCTCGGCGGTCGTTGTCCGAAAAAGTTGCGCAATTTCGAGGGCTTCTTGGCAGATGATTGTGCAGTTGCTTGCGTGGGCGAGATGGGCGACTCGAGCGCCTTCTCTGGATCACGGACGCCGAGGCCGCTCAGAATGCTGATCGTGCTCGCGCGTTTGATCGACCTGTTTGTTCTTTGACTGTCACCGAGTGCGGTTGCATACTCGGATAATGGCATGTCGGCGTCGGGCTCGTCCTCAGTTGCAGCCTGTCGTGGAGGCGGGAACGGGAAAGCGTTTCGTGCAGGTGAAGTAGGGCTGGAAGTGCGCGGTGAGGTAATCGGTGGGTCTTCACCGAATATCCGCGCAAGGGCTTTGGAACGTTTCGTCCGGCCGGTGCGACGGAGCGTTAGACCCTGGTCCTTGATGGAATCTGGTGGGCCATGGCATACTGCCAACAGCTCGGCTTCGGAGAGGGGTTTCTCTACAAGTCGTCAGCGCTAGTGACAGAGAGGAGATCCCACACATACCGCCGTCACACTGGTCCTCGCTTTCCAAATATACACACCATCCATCCACGCTCAGACCTCCGTCATCAGTCTCGATTCGGTTCATGATGTTGGTGGTATCCTCTCTTCTCCTAGGGGTTACCTTGTCGAACTTGCGCAAGACTTTTTCCATGACCTCGATCCCTCCTGCAGAGCCTGCGACATCGACGACACATGAGCGACCTTCGTCGGGAAGTATAAATTTAATGAGTTTCCGGCGGAGGTCGTCTAGTGAGAGTTGTTGAGCGTGAGACGAGGGGTGGAACGGCCCCCGCCCGACCGTAAAGGCAGGTGATGATGGATTAGGCGGAGAGGACTGAAACGTTTCGATGATGGGTGATAGCGCCGCACTGCTTAGAGGTGGCTGTGCGGATGCATAAGGATGTTGTGTTGTGCCGGACGACGATGGACGCGGCGGCAGCTTGGCACCGGGAACCGATCCTATGGGAGAACTCACTCCACCAAAGGAGATGCCCCTGCCATGCGCAGGACCGTTGGCAGGACGTGGTGACGAGTGAGAGCCAAGCGGAGAGGGAGAACGCATAGTATGTTTGAGAGCGGAAGATCCAGATCGAGGATCGGCAGGAAGGCCATAAGGTGGCCAGTTGTTGGGAGGGTTACCAGGCAAGGGCGTGAGCAAATTCTGAGAGGACGTGGGAGGAGCAGGGGGAAGAAGAGAGTTGGTATAAGGGGAGGGATCTATCTGGCTTGGGGTTCGTGAGCGCGGGCCGGTCAGCGGATGAAGATTGCGTGTTGGGCGTGTCGTGGGTGGATGTGGAGGCTGGCCACGGGGGGCGGGGGGTAGTGGAGGGAGGGCGGGACGGGTTGCGGATGGAGCACTATTTGCGGAAGTCAATGCTGGAGATGAGCCGTTGGCTGGTTGTGGTAGAGCACGTATGACAGGTACGCGTGCGGAATCACCCGAGTAAGGTTCTCGAATGAGACGTGGTAGATCTGGTCTTGACGAATTTGACGGCAAGACAAGGGGTGCGGGTCTGTTATTTTCGAGACGCCTGGGACCTCGGGAGGTGGGAGAGTGATCGCGGGCGTTACTTTCACGCGAGTTTTCACGGGAATGGGAGGGTTGTGGACCGTTTTGTTTCGGCAAAGGGTCGAGAGGGTCATTGTTACTTGGATGGAGATGAGGGCGCGCGGTGCGGGAAGCACACTTGAGTCGCAGGGTTTTGACGGCGTTGATGATGCGTAGTCTGTCGCCGACGCTGGATATGCTCATCTCCTTCAAAGTATCGTGATCGAGTTCGAGGAGGATGTCACCTCTGATGTCGTGATCCCTGAACGTGTCGGCATGGGCGCTGCATTTTATGTCGGCGAGCCATCTGACGACGTGAGCGTCTGACCAGGACTTGAGAAAGTCGGGAAAGGGCGTCGCGGAGGGTAGCTCGAGGAGGGAGCCACTCATGGCTGGGACGAGGAACAGCCCAACTGCGCTAGCGTAGTAGTCATCCGACTCGCCCACGTGTCGGGCTGGTTCGGACCGGTTCGTCCTGGTCAGGGGTTGTGATCTAGAACTTGTCGAATGCCGTAAGGAAATGCGGGCAGGAGATGACCGCGCGTGGTTGGACCGCAAACCAGTTTCTTTCCGCTTCTTCTCCTTCCCTTCTCTCCTCCACCAGCGCCGGTGGTCGCGCTACCAACTATCTATAGACCACCAGCCATGATCTTCCACTCACTCCTCCTCCTCCTCCTCTCTACGCTCGCCATCGCTTCCCCTTACCGTCCTGACCTCGTCCAGTACAACCTCAATTTAAATCAAAATGCCCAGGACCCAACCCAGTACTACTCGAACAGGTCAAATACCACCTACACGCCCTCCCCAGAAAACTGGCGCGCCATCCCCTTTTACACGGTCCTCCTGGACAAATTCGCCGACGGTGACCCCTCAAATAACCAGTTCTTCGACTCCATGTACGAGTGGGACTGGAGAGAGACTCAGCTCCGCTTCGGTGGCGACCTCAAAGGTCTCACCTCGAAACTCGACTACATACAGGGCATGGGCATAAAGGGCATCTACCTCTCCGGCACAATATTCCTAAACATGATTTGGCAAGCAGACAGTCCGTCATTTTCCCTTCGTCCCCGCTTTTCCTCTCATGCTTCGCTATCTAGGTTATTCTCCCCTCGATTTCAGCGTGCTCGACCCTCACTGGGGCACCATCGCTGACTGGCAACAGTTCGTCGACACCCTGCATGCGAGGGGAATGTACATCATGCTCGACTTCACCGTTGGTACCCTCGCTGATCTCCTCGGATATGAAGGGTCTGTCCCTTCCTTGTCTGCACTGCCTCTTTCTCTCATCGGCCATCCCTGCCCAGATACCTCAACGTTAGCGCCCCCTTCAGCCTCAACCAGTATCCGGTCCTCTACAAGAAACCCAATTACATGCCATGGAATTTCACGGAATACGCCGATTTCCAGGTGTGCCCTATTTTTCTCCCTTCCTCTGGCATCATTTAATCTCCTCTCATTCCAGATCGACAATCAATGGAATTCCTCGTGTCAGTTACCCGTCTTCTGGCAGGATAGTGGCTCCATTGAATCCGTCTCCGGACCTGGTTGTTACGCCTCCGACTTCGATCAATTCGGTGACATGGAGGCTTTCGGTGTTCACCCAGATTGGCAGCGTCAGCTGTCCAAGTTTGCTTCCGTGCAGGACCGTCTCCGTGAATGGAAGCCCCATGTCATGGCAAAGCTTCAGGTCTTTTCCTGCATGGCCATCACTGCCCTCGATATCGATGCCATCCGTGTCGATAAGTCAACTCAGGTCTCCGTCGACGGCATGACAGCGTGGGCAACAGCAACACGTGCGTGTGCCACAAAGCTAGGCAAGACAAACTTTTTCATCGCCGGCGAGGTCACTGGTGGTGACACCTTCGGAGCCCTGTACTTGTACGTCCCATTTCTCAGCCATCTCGTCAGCTCTAAAGCATCTCTACAGGGGACGGGGCCGCACTCCTACGGAATACCCGCCTGGCTTCCTCCAAGCGGCAAACGTGACCGAGTCAGACAATCAGTACTTTCTCCGTTCACAGGGGCAAAGCGGCCTTGATAGCTATGCATTCCACTACTCCACCTACCGTTCTCTCACACGATTCCTCGGAATGGACGGAAACCTCGCAGTCGCGTATGACCTCGGTACAAATTTTATCACGGCGTGGAACGAAATGTTTGTCAATAACGACTTCCTCAATGCCAACACCGGTCGCTTCGATCCGAGACACATGTTCGGAACAAGCAATTTCGACGTGTTTCGATGGCCTAGTTTGGAAAACGGGACAATGAGATCTGCATTAGGGCTATTCATCACAAACTTGGTCATGCCCGGAATCACTTTGGTGCGTCCCTCTTGCGCACGGCGCTTTATCGTATTATTCATCCCGGAGTTTAGTGGTACTATGGTGAAGAGCAAAGTTTTTACCTTTTCGATTCCACCGCCCCCAACTACCTCTTCGGGTATGTTTTACTCTAAACCAGCATCGGTCGCGGGCTGACTAGTACGCACGCATCCAGGCGTCAAGCCATGATGAGTAACAAGGCGTGGCAACGACATGGCTGTTATAAACTGGGATCAGTCCAGTACTTCAACTGGCCACTTGAATCTGCTACGCTCGGATGCTACGACGATTGGAATTCACTCGATCATTTCGATCCCACCACCGATGCGCGTCGCCTGATGAAACAGTTCTTATACCTTCGCAGCACCTACAATGCCCTCCAAGACGGATGGAATCTCGTGCAGCGTGGTAACTGGACCTTCGACATTCAACGTCCTGGTTCAAACGACACCGTCACAGAGATGGGTCTATATTCTGTATCCCGGGCCGGCATCACAGGTGTACAGACCCTCACGGGGAATCACACTGACCAAGTATGGTTGCTATATTCGAATATGAATATGACCACCACATGGTCGTACGACTGCCATAGTTCTTTGTGGATCTCATCGCCTTACCAGTCTGGCACCACCGTTCGGAATTTACTGGCTCCGTTCGAGGAATATACTCTCCAGGATTCCGGGTCGTCGTACTTCAGCAACGGCGCTGCCCCGTGGTATGGATGTCTGGGCAACATCACCATGGGTCCTTATGGGATGAAAGTCCTCGTGCCAAGCAACGAATGGGTCCCTCCTTCTCCCATGCTAACACGATTCCTCCCCGGCCACGATGCCCGTATCACCGCGATGACTGGGCACGCGAATACGACAACGGTCGATATCACGCTCGAGTTTAACATTGCCATGTCGTGTACCAGCATCACCAACAGCATCACTTTCAATATGTCGTCCTCAGGCATAGGGGGTCCACCGACGTTGGACACGAGTTCCGTGGTGTGTGGTACCGTAACGGACCCGGTGATCTCGAGCGTCGTCGGGGTAGTCCTCTCCGCTTTCTCGTGGTCTGCGACGTTGAACAACGTTCCGGATGGGATTTTGGAAATCGTGGTGAATAATCCCATCGCCAGTGATGGGACTGCGTCTACTGGGGTAAGTGTATTGTTCTGCATAAGACTATCAGAATCCCGACTGTGCTTTCGACAGGTCATCGATCACTTGCTTTTACGTAAGGGCGCTCCGGACAATATTATGGTATTCCCCGAGTCGGACTACGACAACAGCGCGTTCCAATACTCCAATGGCCAGTACACGTTTACGCACAAAGCATACGGAGCGGACATGTTCAGATACTCTGGCAATTTCGGACAGAGCTGGTCGAATTGGACAAACTGGGAAAACGTGACGGTTATTCCTTCCAACATCGTCAGCAATCCAGACACGTGGTGGACAGGGCAGCATATCATGGTTCAGTGTACGTTGCATGTCATCCCGCTTCTGGAGCTTTGGACTCACCTTTTGACAGATTGGAGCCAGGTAGCTGCAAGTGCGGCCGTCGTCGTGCATGCTGATTTGAACCACAACACCCAGCGCCGCGTTCCTCAGTTTCTTGCGCGTGGTCCATTTAACCAATGGGGCTTTGACCAAGGTATCACGGCCGTCATGAACCAAATCGGCGATAGCACCTGGGAGCTCGAAATCATGGCGTCCTGGCCAACGTACGTTCAGGTCAACGTGTTTGGATATGACGATTATTACTACGGTGACGTCGACGGGGATTTCGTCATGGATCGCCTTGCACCAAACTCGATTGCGCCAAACTACTTGAACATGTCGGCTCCGCCGTATCCAGCACTGGCTTGGTCGTTGGTGATCGACGACCAATCGCTTCAGTGGTCGCTGCAACCCCGTGGACAGGCTTCCGTTGCCGCAATCATGTACGCGCTCTTGTTATCCATTCCACTCATCACTGGTACGCTCGCGGTTGTGATCTTCATGTGGACCTTTTATGGCATCCGTCACAACCGCTACGGAGTCCAGTCCAAGGGCGCCAGCAAATACATTCCCATTCTTGGCTATATGGGTAACAAGTCGACGACAGACCTCAAGGACAGCACGCATATCTCAGAAAAGATCTTCCGTCCGAAACATTTACCGGAGATCATCGGATGGCCAGAGGATAGGGACAAGCGTCGCAAAGTGCTCATCGCAACGCTCGAGTACGAGATCTTTGACTGGAAGCTGAAAGTCAAGATTGGTGGGCTGGGAGTCATGTCGTCGCTTATGGGCAAGGCCATGACGGACGTCGATCTCATCTGGATCATCCCCAAAGTTAAGGACCTTGAATATCCCGCCGGTGACCCCGCAGAACCCATCGAGGTCATCATCTTTGGAGAGCCCTACCTCATCGAGGTAGAAACACACGTCCTCGACAACATGACGTACGTGCTTCTCGACAGCCCCGTTTTCCGCGCCCAGACCAAATCGGACCCGTATCCCGCTCGCATGGATGATCTCAGTTCAGCCATCTTTTATTCGACGTGGAATCAGGCCATCGCAGCCGTTATTCGCAGGTTCCCCGTCATCGACGTTTACCACGTCAACGACTACCATGGCTCGCTCGCTCCCATCTACCTTTTGCCCAAGGTCATCCCTGTCTGTCTCTCGTTGCACAACGCCGAGTTTCAAGGTTTGTGGCCGCTCCGCACAAAGGAAGAGATGAAGGAAGTCTGCTCCGCTTTCAACATCAGTAAGGAGAACTGCACGAAATACGTCCAATTCGGGAACACGTTCAACCTGCTCCACGCCGGCGCGTCGTATATCAGCGTCCATCAGAAGAGCGTCGGTGTCGCTGGTGTTTCGGACAAGTACGGAAAACGCAGTTGGGCACGGTATCCTGCGTTATGGACGTTGAAGCACGTCGATTCGTTGCCGAACCCTGATCCTACGGATATTGCAGCGCTGGACGAGAACCCTGTGTCCATTCGCGATGTCAAGATTGACCAGGCTGCTGAAGCTCAGCGACCTGAGCTGAAACGACAGGCTCAGGAGTGGGCAGGTATCAAACAAGATCCGAACGCGGACCTGTTCGTGTTCGTCGGCCGTTGGTCCAAGCAAAAGGGTGTCGACCTTATCGCTGACGTTATACCGTCCCTGTACGTGGTGACGCTAAACTTGTCGAGGCACAGATAGCGGAAGGTACTAACCGACGTGTTTCAGGCTGGAAAAACGCCCTTCGATCCAGCTCGTTTGCGTTGGACCTGTCATCGACTTGTATGGCCGTTTTGCCGCCGAGAAGCTGGCACGATTGATGGAGATGTATCCCGATCGGGTGTACTCCAAGCCCGAGTTTACGGCGCTGCCACCGTATCTGTTTAGCGGGGCTGATTTCGCGCTTATCCCTTCGCGTGACGAGCCGTTTGGATTGGTTGCTGTCGAGTTTGGGAGAAAGGGTGCGTTGGGTGTGGGCAGTCGACTGGGAGGTCTCGGTTTGATGCCAGGATGGGTGAGTAGAACGCGTAGCGGCGGCGATGGCGACACAGGCTCACGGTCTTTTGTAGTGGTTCCCGGTCGAATCCACCTCGACCTCGCACATGTTGTCGCAATTATCGAAAACGATCAAGTTGGCACTTAAATCGACGCCGGAGGAGCGTGCGATCCTCCGTGCGCGTTCCGCAGTCCAACGATTCCCGGTTGTCGAATGGCGTCAACGCATGGAAGACATGCATCGTCGGAGCATCCAGACAAGTCGTCGATTGGCAGGACCGAACGCGTGGCGGGAGTCGGATTGCGGTATCGTGCGGAGCCAGGTGATGGACGACACGGACGATTGGAACCCCGTGAATCAAGGCATTCCTTCCCAACCGGATTGGGATGCGTCCAGTTTGGTATCGTCTTCACCCATGGCTCGGCCCATATCCCCTTCCCATTCGCAGTTATCGACGCCGAATGACGAGACATTCCTCGTTGCGCCACCCCGGCTCAATGCGGACCCTGGATCGACGTCGATGCATTCGGACCAGTCGGACGACGACTATGCGTCGCGAAGGAGCGTGGCGACGGGGAGCAGACAAGAGTTTGGTGATTTCTTGGAGAAGGCGAACAAGGCGATCGCGCAGGAGCAGCGGAACGTCCCTGATCCGTTCCTGCAAGTGGAGACGCCCCAAAGGCCGTTTGGCGTGCATTCTCGCAGGGCATCGAGCGAGTCGCTCGCGACGCTTGCCGAGGAGAAGGTCAACTCGCCGCTCAACAAGGCGGTCACTTCGGTGCGAGGTTCTCATCCAGCACGTTGGTTCGCAGGAATTGACCCATTTTGTCATAGTTTACCGATTCCGATGGCGGGGTCGCCCAAGAGTTTGTGCAAAAGCTGCAGATGTTGAGTTCCGATAACTCCAAGGGCGAGCTGTCGATAGAGAGGTTCCTGATGAAATCCGAGGAGGCGTACTTTGACAGGGTGCGCAAGGACAAGTTGTCCAGCGCTGCCAGCTATATCTCGTCGCACCGCGATTCTGTATGGAGTTCGCCTGGGTTGTCGATGGCAGACGAGCGTTCTCGACCGGCTAGTGCGTGCTCTTTCGTTCTGCCTTCATTTCATCGGAATGTGGTGCTCATGTGGTGTATAGCGCCGGGCACACCGAGTACGCATCCGTTTTCTGATGGGAGCGCCATGTTGCCATACGGTGGCGACTTTGTGATTATGAACAGAGTTCAGATTGCGATGGCCCGCAAGGTTTTCGGTTGGCCTTTGTACACTATCGTTATTGCCCTGGGGCAGGCAAGTGTTTCTCCGAGTTCTTTTTAGGCGCGCGTACTGACATGCATTGCAGATGTTGGCTGCCAACAGTTATCAGATGACGCTTCTCACGGGGCAAAACTATCAAGACAATCTTCAGCTGTACGTCCTCGGCGGTGTGTTCCTAGCCTCTTCGTTTGTGTGGTATACTTTGTTCTGGTTGAAACCATCCGTCTACGTGCTCTCCGCTCCTTGGTTGTTCTTTGGTATTGCTTTCTTCTTGATCGGTATTCCTTCGTTGTCCCCGTCGCTTTCGCAAACGCACACTGTCATCTCCGATCTCGCCACCTGGTCCTATGCTGTTTCGTCGGCTGCTGCGTTTGTCTTTTTCGGGCTGAACTTTGGAGAGGAAGCGGTGGGTTATCGCCCTTGTCGTCTAGTTTGGGTATCTGACGTGTTTGGATAGGGCGCTGCCACCGAGGTTTGGGCGCTCCGTGCATGCATCGTACAGGGCTCGCAGCAAATCTGGATTGCGGCCTTGTGGTACTGGGGAAGCACGCTCAACCAGGCGAAACCTGGTCACCCCACGCCCTGGTGGATCGTGCTCATCCTCTGGCCGTTGTCGTTAATGTCCTTTGTCTTTGCATATCTCTTGCTTCGTGGCCTCCCAGGTGTGTACGGTCCAGACGTGGGTCAGGGTCGTTTGTTGACGATGCGCTGTAGAGTATTATCGTCAGACGCCGCCCAAGGTGCCCAACTTTTTCAGGACGCTGTTCCGGAGAAAGTTGGTTCTATGGTACGCTCGTCTGCTTGGGTTCGAAGTTTGCGGGTCTCACCGATGGTTCCTAGGTTCCTTGCGTCTGAAATCCTTCGGGACTATTGGCTAAGTGGGGTATGTATCTCGACGTCCTTTGAATGTCGTAGTCAGCGCTGACCATGTTGGGATCCTAGCCGTACGGTCGAAACTGGAGTTTCCTGTGGAACGTGCCCATTCCCAAGTGGCAGATCTTGCTGCTCGTCGTCACGTTCTTTATCGGCGTTTGGGCTCTTACGATGCTCGTTTTGACGCACTTGAGCAAGACGCATACGTGGATCCTCCCTGTGTTCGCGGTCGGTTTGGGTGCCCCACGGTGGTGTCAGGTGCGTTGCGTTTGGTTTGACGCGCGCCGATGCAAAGTTTTGATGACGTTGGGATAGACCTTGTGGGGAACGTCTTCGCTTGCACTCTACATTCCTTGGGCGGGGTCTGCGGGCCCTTATCTCGGTCTGTCGTTGTGGCTCTGGCTTGGTATCTTGGACGCCATCCAGGGCGTCGGTCTTGGTATGATTTTGCTTCAGGTACGAGACACCGCCGACGATGTCAACGACGAAACGCGATATACTCATGTATTCACATTAGACGCTATCACGTCTCCACGTGTGCGTGACGCTCGTCCTCGCTCAAATCATTGGTTCGATTTGTGTCATGGTCGCTCGCGCGACGGCGCCGAACGCGATCGGGCCCGGGACGGTGTTCCCCAACATCGGCACCTGGGATTTCTCCCAAGGCATTTCCGGCAGTCCAATGGCCTCTGCGCCGTTTTGGATCGCGCTCATTTGCCAGCTCATCATCGTGCTCGGCTATTTCTGGTTTTATCGCAAGGAACAGCTGGGTACGTGCTCCTTTGTTTCGTGGGGTCGGTGTTTGTTGACGTGTCCCTCGCTCCCAGCCCGGCCATGATATGGACATGCACGTTTTCCTGCCGTTTATCTCTCGTCTCTCTCTCTCTCGCTTCTTGTCGATTATCATCTTCGGACATCTTTCATGCACACTAGTAGACACTCTTATATACAACGACATCATCTCGGACTGTATGCTCTACATATTTCTCTCTTTGCTTGGTTTCGTCTGCTCGGTTTTACTGGTAACGGACGTATTTACTCGTGTAAGGGCTGAGGTGGTGGGGATGAAGAGGTGCTAGAAGTTAAGCGGCGGTGAAAAGGCGTTTATAGTACTACTACATCGTAACTAGTTGTTTAGGTCGTGAACGAGGATCGATTCAGGTTTGGTTGAGCGTGTTTGACCGACGGATCTCCCCGAATATAGTCGATGAACAATGACGAGTGGAGGGTGGAGCCCGTGTGGTGATTCAGATGCGGGTATTTGGAGGGTCGTAGGCTCAGCCGGACTGGATGGCTCTCAGGGAGGGGGTCCGTTCGGGAGGACGCTGGTCAGTGGTAAGACCTTACGTACCGTTGGCGAAGTAGTGGCGGAGTAGACGGCCACCCGTCGAATCCGTGGACAATGAGTACCGAGTATACCAAACAAGGCAGAGTGTCCTCCAGATCACCCGAGCTGAGCGGCTCCCCGGCTACGGTGACAAACATAGCGGGGGAAAGGAAATTTCGCAAGGAGTAGGATCAGCGGAAGCATAATCAACTATATATGCCTCGTGGACAATCACAACGGAATAGCTGATCCACAGGTACTTGGTGGTTGCACCAGCACACACGCGAGTGAGGAAAGGTATCTCGAATAAGCGGAAATACAATAACAACATAGCAATACACCACAGATATATAAAAATTTACTTCGAGCCCGTGGAGAACTCTGATAGACAATACATGAGTTTCAGACTAAAGGACAAGTGGCACGAGATACTTACTTGTGACAGACTTCGTACCCTCGGAGATGGCGTGCTTCGCAAGCTCACCAGGAAGGATCAAGCGAACAGAGGTTTGGATTTCACGAGACGAGATGGTGGATTTCTTGGAATAGGCAGCAAGCTCTGCGTGGGGTAAATATTGATGAGACCACAAGAATGTCAAAAGCCAAGGTGCCACATACTGGATGCCTCAGTTGCAATCCGCTCAAAGATATCATTCACAAATGAGTTTAAGATGGCCATGGCCTTGTTCGAGATACCCGTATCAGGGTGTACTTGCTTCAAGACTATACAACGCCAACCAGTCAGTCGCATGCGACACCAAGTAAACACAGCCACCGACCCTTGTAGATATAAGAACTATACGTCTCCTTGCGAACCTTTCGGCGCTTCTTCTTTTCACCGTCAGCAGGTGGTTGAGACTTGCTGGCAGTCTTCTTCGCAGCCTTTGCTCCTGCGTCAACCTTGGCAGGGGCTTTGGATGCGGTAGAGGCAGGGGCTTTGCCCGCAGTGGATGCTGGCTATGGGTCCCATGAGTATACGATCAGCGATAACGACATATCCAACTTACTTTGGGTCCCATTTGCGAATTTACAAAATGTACAAGGTATGGGACTGTAGAAACCAAGTATGAGCGTCTTTCGTGCACGAGCGAGTCGGTGCACACGCACCAGAAGTGTTATCTGTAGGAGCGAGCCTTGGTGGGGCGAGGTGGTGGTGGTAGAGGGAAAAGTGATCGAATAGACGCGACAGGCATGACCTCAGCTTTA
The DNA here is from genome assembly GCA_038090535.1 of Tylopilus alboater. Lineage (NCBI taxonomy): Eukaryota > Fungi > Basidiomycota > Agaricomycetes > Boletales > Boletaceae > Tylopilus > Tylopilus alboater. The sequence continues at coordinate 4,620 of JBBPMW010000418.1, read as the reverse complement.
TGAATGGGCACGAACCCGATTTCAAGGTCCGCTTGCGACGTAGGATGTCACATGATTCAACAGACCGCGCTCGTCACGCGCCCGTCACTGTCACGCTTTATAATGAATTCGTTGCTCAATAGTCTTGGTTAATGGACCATGTACCTCCGCACTAGCGAGAAAGTCAAACGATTCTATTGCAATCACAAGAATTTAACATACAGCAACTAAATATGGCGGACAAGCGACCGCACAATCTTGAGTACACGGAAACCAACTCGAACCCATGCCAATCGCGACAAAGAATACCCACAACGGTCCGTATATAGATACAAAATCGACATGTAGGCTGGTCATGTAGTTTCTCGCATGGTACCCTTGGCGTCGATCACCTTGAAGTCCGGTGCGTAGTATGGGTAAGGGCTTAGTAGTGTCCCGAGACGGTGCAAAACTTCGATCTGGAACTCCTCGAATGGGAATGCTTCACCGTCGACCATCAGCGCGCCACTCGCCGTGAGGGGTTTGGCACGGTATGCAGACGCTTTGAAGTATCGGTTCTATAAAGCAGGATCAGCAAGTCGCTTCTCACCCATAATTGATATACGTACGGAGCTGAACCAATAGGAACGGCCAAACTCAGCGCCCTCCATCGCGTCGAGCAAGAACTTCCTACCGACCTAAGATGCCCAATTAATAAAAACCGACAACCCACTTGTAGAAATAAAACTTACGATTTCCTGTATTGAAATGTCGATCAATCCATCATCCGGATGGGAAACAGGGAACTGCATCAGCGACCTGAATGCATGTCATAGTGAGTATCAGGGGACGTGCAGTAAGATGAACGAAATGCATGCACCGGCTCACATACGGACCCTTTCCAGCCACCATCCACAAAATGGGCTTCTCAAACTTGACCCAGTTTTCTTGACAGTCCGTCCCGTCAGCCTGCTTGTCATCACTGGGCGTAATGTCGGACGTCGGTAAAGCAGGAGGTACACCTTTGGCCGCGCTGCTTCGACGTGCGTACAATGCATCCACCATCTGTGACTTGTCCTGTTCGACGACTTTCATAGAAAATTCCATCTTACAGGTCTTGCGTGTCATCACTGCCGAGAAAGGGGTCATACACTCCGCCAAGAGCACAGGACTTGCTTACCCCCACGGAGGAAGCCCAAAACGAAGCGGAGGTCGCCCATCCATCTAAGGTGTTCGGTTTCAATGTCGACGTCGGCCATGAGACCGACGGTCTGTGACATGAACGATACACGTTTTTGATTCCCTTGGGTAAACGAAAACAGGTCGACTTTCATCGGTCGACCTGAGAAAGATTCAGACATGGCTTCGTGTCTCTCAGGCTGATGAATACGTGCCTTTGAGGACGTTGAGAGCAGCCGCACAAGGATCTAATCCGTCATGAAGTCCTAGAATGTTTAACGAAAGACCATTTCCAGAGCCGGCGGGTATAGGGGCTACGGGAATACAGAATGCTTTCTCGGGCGTCGCGTGCTTGGCGAGGCCATTCATGACCTCGTGAACGAGACCGTCTCCCGAGACAACGACCAATGCGTCGTACGTGAGTTCCATGTTCTGCGCGATTTCGATGGCATGGCCAGCTCGCGTAGTAACTAGGGTGGGCGTCAACATGTGTAGGTATGAGAAAACGGATGAGTGAACCAACGAGTGACGTCGAGGGTGCACCCAGCCGCTCGCAGAATCGGCTCCACTTCCTTCGCGAAAATTTGGAGCGCTTTCCCCTGCCGATCGTCAGCCGAGGGCAACCCGATCAACGTAAGGGACTTACAGGGCCACCGCGGGGATTAATGAGGACCTTCAAGACTTTGGAAGGATTACCCCCTTGGTGAAGAAAGAGGGGAGACGATGAGCACGAAAACGAGAAACCGAATCGGCGAATCGCGGACCTTGGTATGCGAGCTGGGTGATCGAACTGCACCATTCGGTGGCCAAAGGAACGTCTTTCTCGGGCACGTCACCGAGGAGCTGTATCATATGAAGACGCTGCTTCGCCGTGCGCGCCAAGTAGGACACTTGAACGGCGGTGCCAGACACGGTGGCAGCGATGACATTGTGGAGGGGAATTTCGGAATGACTGGGCTTGGTGGACGAAGAGAAGAGAAACGAATGATGTATGGGTGCATCAGTGGCCGAACTGGAGCGGGCGGTCAGCGAGGTGTCTGTGAAGTTGAGAGTGGTGACGGCGCCATTGGAAGACCCGAGAACGAGCTCTCGGGGAGCGGACATTATATAGGAGGGGACGGGTATTAGCGTCGAGGACTTGGAGGAGAACTACAACTATATTTGCGCGCGCTGTCTTTACGTCATCACGATGTGTTTAGACTCCCCCCCGCAGCAATTTATTATTTGAAGAAAATGTTGGTCTTGAATGAAAATTGACACGTATCACATGCACGTTGTCACACCAGCTCCCATGGTCCCGCCAACGTGACTCCTCCACTGGTACCGCATTCGCTTTATAATAATCAAGGTTTCACCATGGCAGGCCCATCTGCGCGCCACTGGCCCCCCCGACGCTAACTGGCAATTTCTCAACGTTCGTGCGTGCCATGTCCAGCAATCTACTACATACCATCGCCCGGGTCGGGTTTGGTACCGGAACGAACGAGTTGTACGACAGGCAAGGCTGCGCAAATTGACACGCTTTCGTGTGTGCAGGCTTAGTATTTGTCAGAGCGCGACCTTCATACCCGCAAGACAGTATTCGTTTCATCAAAAAGGCTGTTGACATCGCGGCTCCGCTGAACCTTGTCGAGTAAGCAAGACCGTATCTCCCGCTACCGTCTGATAAGGACTGACAAAGCCGCACTGCAGAATCGGCGCTGGAACGGGATTGTTTACGCGCGCTTTGTTGGGAGACAGGGATGAAACAAATATCGCCTCTTTAAAGGCGATCGAACCCAGTGCTGGAATGCGAGAGATGTTCAAACAGAGGGTCATCCATGAATCTGTGACCATCAGCGATGGAACATTCGATCACGTCCCAACTGTCGAAAATGGTTGGGCAGATTTGATTATCATCGCCCAGGTCTGCTGGCCAACGTCATAGTGGGACGGACCATCTGTTGATTTCGTGTTCGTCAGGCTTTCCACTGGTGTCCCGATTATGGCAAAGCATGTGCAGAGTTCGCTCGGATCCTCAAACCAGGTGGAGCAGTGGCTTTTATTTGGAACTTGGAGGACAGGTGACCAGATTACCCCTTTATGATAAACTTGTCTTGATTAGGGCTTCAGAGATGCTGCTGGCTGGGTCGCTCAGATACGCGACCGCATTGAGATCCACGAAAGAGGCACACCTCAGTTCCGTCTGGGTCTCTGGCGTCAGGCCTTCTCTACCGAGACCTACAACAACAACTTCAAGCCTCCCGAAGAAAAGGTATGGGTGCACCATGCAGCCACATCGAAGCAGATGTGTGTCGACCGCGCGTTAAGTAAGAGCTACATCTCCATTCTTCCGCCCGACGAGAAGGAAAAGGTCATCGAGGATATCAGAGCTATTGTGGCCAGGGGCGACGGAAGGATTTGGATTGACGAAACCCAGGGCGTGTTTGAATACCCGTACAAGACCCTGGTGGTGCTATCTAGAAAGAAGTAGAAACTTAGAAACCTGAGCCTAGTATAGATCCATCTATCCGCATTTGCGAACAGAAAGCGGTCAACTCGTATAGTCGCCGTCCAGAGCATACTCTAAGACCGCCAAAAGCAAGTCATCGCAATGGCTTCTCACGTAAACGAGCATCCAGCGTATCAACACGCATTACGCCGGAGGAAGAAACACCGCCCAAAGCACACAGCTCACCGCGCCCCACACGACACTCCACGCAACCCACGCCTTACCCCACCCGGGATGCTCTATAAGCAGCCGTGCCGCTGCCCAATATACGAGCGGGAGCGAGGGCAACACCCGGAGCGCGATTTGCACGTGTGCGTTGAATGTGAGTAAGAGGGTGAGCGCGAGGGCGTGGAGGACGTGTGGGAGGAGCGAGGGTGCGAGGAAGAGCGAAGGGGGGTGGGGTTCGGCGGGTGTGGGCTTGGGCTTGGTGGTGGGGCGCGACGTCTCTCCACGCCGGGGCAAGCAACGGACGAACAGGAGCGGATATATGCGGGGTAGTCGAGAGAGATAGAAAACGCAAAACGCGTAGACGTTCAACAATACGGGCAGCGTGAGGATAAAGTTGGGTATGTTGGACACGGTCCAATACCGGAGAAATCCGACGTTCCAGTACGTGCGTTGGACGTGCGCATATATCGAGGGGAACAAGCCCCGGTCGCACCACCCCGGATGGCCCGCAGCGTTCAGCGCCGCGGATGTACAGAAGACGACGTAACCTCTGTAGTTGTGATGAACGAACGGGACGAGTGGGATCGCGACGAGGACGATGCAGTACAGTATCCGACCCGGCGTGAGCTAGAACGGGGGATTGTCTGGCCATGAGCGACGTCAAACGTACGCGCATACACACTCACGAGGTCTTTCCGAGCGGATAGATATGGCGCCACGAGCATGTCCCACATGATGAACCCGGAGAGGAAGATTCCGTTGGACCGAAACGCGCTCGCAAGCGCGAACCACATCGACGCAGAGAACCACCGCGAGCGTGCACA